>PVQA01000269.1:144205-199966 GCA_002980515.1 Fusarium burgessii
AGCTGGTATTTATGCTGCTTTATTGAGGCAGCAATTGCGCTAGAAGCAGCTGAACCTTATACTGATACATGACTATTGATATGACGGCCTGGATAGAGGTTATATTATTTAAACTTCTAAGAAAAAGTTAGAAGCTAGAGGCTATCCTACATGGTTGAAAGCTAGATTAAAAATAAATAAAAAAAATAGAAGTATTGTTTCCTAAGAACTCTTTGTGTGAATCTAACAGTGTAACAACTCACCGCCATCGCTTCAGTATAAATCTCTTAAAAGACGGCAGCTTGGATGATACCTGAACGCTAACAGGTCTCTTCAAGATACCCGTGGCAGCCAAGGATTCACACTTGAACATATAAGCTGGGCTGAATTTTGGCGAAGCAGAAATTACGACATGAGCACTCGGTTTCTACTAAACCAAATTTCCATCTCTATTATATTGAGATACTTATGAGAAGGTTGTTCTCTATAGAGCTCTTAACAATGAACGTGCGAGGATGCGAATGATCAAGCAGTTGGAGGCGACACTATCCAGCTCATATCATGCATTACCTTACTCTACATAGAGGGAACAGATGCATATATTTATCATTATTCGGATATTGAATCGTATGGAAACTTCTCATATTTCAGTTGCCCCGGTCGCTTTCTTCTGATTTTCCATCTTCTCCTTCAGTATCCTCGTTCCTAGAAGCTCAAGTGAATAATACGACACTCCATCTTCGATACTTCTCACCTACTTCTTTTGCATTGTCTGCTGACCATTTAAAAGCACAAGGAGTTACATTTTCTGCTCAAATGGCTATCCCAGTGGTTCAATCCCCAGAAGAAACCCGTCAGTAACTCTCCGATATTCGGGAACCTTTCAAGATCAAGACAGGCCGATCACCAAGCGACCTGTCCTAGAAGACAGAAGGTCACGCCCAAAACAAACCCGGCCACTTGATGAAAGTATACTCTACATCGTCGACCTAGCCTTTCGATTCTTTAAGAACAACAACACAATGGATCCTGTCGAATCAAAGTCGGAAGAAATCAGGGACAAGTTAAGCGCTCGGTCGCTTACAGCAACTGAAATCGACCTGTTCGCCCACTTCCTGAGTGGCTTACCACGCTCAACAACGACTAGCGGTTGGTTTTGTCTGAGTCAGGTGCTCTTCGATTGCTCGAAGAAAACTCAAACGACTATCAAGCAATACCCTATAAGCACGCTCACCTAGATCACTATCTCAGGGTCGATGGGCAGCTACAGTGAATGATAGACGCTTCCAGGATGATGCAGCGTCTTTGGGCTCGGCAGAGAGTAGATGATGAGGAGGCTGATTAGTCGCCAATACTGAGAACGACAGCCCCCGAACATGGACTCAAAACCTATGTACTTTTACGCGGACATGCCTCCAAGCCATTAGCGACGAAACCGTCGACGTTGATGATGAAATGGGCGGACTAAATTCCGGATCTGAAAACCAGGAAGATGCTGAGATGAGTCCTGACCCTCCAGAGGTCGAGTATCTATCACATGAAGTTGTGAGAGATGTGTGAAATCGGATCCAGGAGCTCCCTTACCGAGCAGTCGACTGGGAATCCCTGCTGGAAATCTTTGAAACAGAGAGACGTGAAGGAAGACGTTGAATCTATCATCAGAGCCATCAAGTCTGACTTGACAGATGAGCTTACCGATGACATGAAGATACTTGAGAATGACACGTCTGAGCTTGCTTCGGAGGCAAAAGTAAATATTATGCTTCGAGCACCAACCCATCTGGCGCGAATGGTAGGTGCCCTGGCTCCTGAGGATGAGGGGAAGATTGATCTGCAGGCAGAGTGGAAGAATCTACAGGAAAAGCTTCCTGCCCAATACAACAATCTATGGAACGACGTCGATGTTATGTGGCCAATTCTTGACGAGACACGCCTTTGGCATATCGTCCTTACAAGGCTTGAGCTTATCTACTACTCCGACGAGCTCGAAGCGGAGATGAATGCCACGGATACCAATAGTGGCCAAATGATTGGGTTACCCTAATGAATCACTCACCGTCTGGCTATCCATGAAATCATTCCTACGAAAATGAGAGCCTACCAACAACCCAAAGCATATCACTGTGATCCCCAGTCCTAACCAGACAGGAGATATCGCGCCCTTGTTTCTATCTCATCAGTTGAGTTGATGCCGTGGCTGGACCATTTTGGACCCAAACCAAAATGCGCCAGCACGTCCTTTCTTTCATTTTATTCCTTAAGTTTGTTTGAGGCTTATCAGCTTGTACATAAAGTGCGCCAGCACCGCCTCCTTTTTTTTAAGCCGCTCATCAAGGCTACCCTCGGAAGTAATCAGCATGCAGCGGTAGCCTTTTCTACTTATGTCTCTCATCTGTTTGAGTTACGTCCAAGGCTCGTCGTTATGGACCCAAAGTGCGACCGCGACCCTTCATCTACCAGGAGGACAACTTGAGACAATCACACAGTTATTCAGAGAAGGCAAATATCGGAGCTTGGCAGGGTTATTATAAATACAATAATGACTGGTTTTGATTTGACATAAAATCACTGATACGTGAAGTCTGAAAATGGGAAAACGAGGCAATTTAGTTGAGAACGAGATAATAAAGTAATAGAGTTGGTTATGAGAACAGATCGTAGTAACGTGCCTATAAATACTTGGGATCCTAAGCTTAAACTAACCAATCTAGTAATTAAAATGCCGAAAATGCAAAGACGCAAGGGGGGAAGGCTGCTGGCGTTGGGAGGGACCGTTTGATACAGGAACAGGTGTTAGATCCATGAGGCAATGCGAAATGACGGAGACAGCCAGGATTATTGCTACAAGAGGCTGACAATATAACAGCATGCCAAATACAATAGAAGGCCGAGTGTCGAGTGTGTAACCGGTGAGTACAGAGATAGCCCTACTGTGCAGTATTGTTTGGATCCTTCTTGAGTTGTAGGGGAAGGATAGTCGTCTGCAATACGGACATGCGAAGTTCCTCATTTGGCTTCCTCAACCAGTTCTCGTTCTTGTAGAAGTCGGCGTCCTGGAGGCATTAATACAGAGTCAGAGTGGGGGGAACGAAGAAAACATACAGCAAATCATTTGGGATTAACGGATGTGGCATTCTCGAGGCATTGGGCCCCAGAATACTGGAAGCCAGCAAAGATGATCCATTCATGGTTGAGTCCAACCTGGTGGCTATCAGGATGGATGCCAGCCAGCCAGTTAGTGCGAGAAACTCGGTATGCGTCAGTTCTAGCTCGATCGTGGATAGCCGAGCGGTAGTGGAATGTGCGCACGAGAGCTTCTCGGATATTGGCCTCGTAGCTTGGGTCGGCAAATGACGTGTGTTGGTCACTTTCCATTCAGGGAACAGGGAGTAAAATTGTTCCTTGAGTAGTTGCCTAGTCTGTGAGACTTCCTCGAGAACTCGCTGGTTCAAGAACGCATCGAAACACCACTCTCGCATGTCCATGTTGACTCTTTCTCCCTCAGGGACTTCAGGAGAAGACTGGAGCTTCGCACGTGTATATGCATGGAATACATTGAGCTGGCTGATGTGGGCTGAGATGAAATCCGAGTATTGCTGTCGTGCTAAATCAGAACAATACCGGATCGCCTTTGGCCGCATGTAGATGTTGTTTACATCAAGAGCCGCGAGAGTCAGCATCTCGGCGCTGCATTGGAGTTTATGAGCCTCGATGATTGCGTTGTACCATACTGGATGGATATGAAGTCTGGATGTCTGGCGCCCTTCATTGTCGAATCCATGGCCTTAATTGCAATATATATTTGAAGATATCAGCCCCAAGGACTTCAAGCTATTTGTGGAACTTTATGTCATTTTCGAAAGGCTTGTGGATATAGAGCTGGTAACAACAACCGGGCTGGGTACGACGAGGGTAACCAGTGCGGTGGCTGCTCATGAGATGGGAACACGTTTGAGAGCCTAGAATCCTATATGTGGGCTGTAACCAGCGTGATTAGCTTTACCGAAGTCTATTTTGTTAGATACACGTAGTTGCGAGTTTCATAACATAAGAACAACCTGTGACATAATCGATGCCGTCGACAGTTATGCTGGTCTTAGCAATGTTGGTGGCACACGCGCGTTTATGCTGTGCGCTCGTTTCAAAGACTCAGTCTTTCTGGCTCTCTGCTAGTTGAGAGCGCAAAATGGCAAAACGTCGGTGTTCCCCATTTCATTTTGAAGCAGAGTACAGGCTTCCTCAACCTCGTCAGCAGACTGGAAAACGAGGACATCCCCGTCCTTTTCCTTCTCGTGAATGCCTTTGACGGTCATCAGAGCCAGTTCAAAGACTATAAGAGCAGTGTACTTAAGATAACTGATCTCAACGGGGTGGGTTTGGCCACGTAGTGCCAAGTGGAGTAATTCTGGCTGCCGAAGGAGCGTACGAACTTCTGCGTGTCCAAGGTGCCCGACATGATCACCACCTCGAGATCCGAACGTACGGAACCTACCGGCTTGATCAAGGCGAGCAGTTTTTTCTTCGAAAAGGTACGCTCGTGAGCTCGTCGATGATGATGCAGTACTGTTCCGGTCAGCGCCATGCTCAGGAAAGAAAGCCATAGGCAGGTAGGAGAACTTACATATAATATATAGGAGTCGTGTTATTTTGGCCATTTTACCAGCATGCCATCCGTCACCATCCATTATGTCACCTAGCTTAGTTTGCTCTTGGTGAGTCTTGCGAATTGACCGCAAGACAGATCCGAGGTATTACTCTGGGTGGTGTGGTGAAAAGATTTCGAACCCTGAACACTGATCAAAACATAACATATCCAACCTCCTCCTCTATATGTATATCCATAACGACGGAGTGCGACGACTACTGAAGTAGAGACTGCCCTAGATGCTCGGTGCGGGCAAATTTTCTCGGTTGCACTCATTCGTCAAAGAGGATGAACTGGGGAAACTGGGTAGTTTTTCCCAAACCAGTTTCGCTAGATAAAACGATCTCCAGTTATAGAGTCAGATACCGGGCAAGGTCCTCAGCAATACGATATTCAAAGAACTTACCTGATATTGGTGACAGGCTTCCAAAATTTTCTGTCTCCTTGCGTCAGTGACTCGAAATACTTTGTCGAGTACTTCTCTCCAGGGCGGAAAGGACGATCCTCTCCATCCACAATCGCGATGGCCTGGGCGGCCGTGGTCTTGTTTCTTCTGGAGTTTTCCATCACGAATCCACTGTTGTTAGATTTGGTGAGTTTGACTCTTGTTGCTGTTAGATGCTATACTTGGTAGTGTGTAGAGAATCCCTTCATACGTGTGACTGCGACGTTTCTCATTATATTATATATAGTTCGTTATTCCAGTGTGGTGACAACAATATAGGGTCGCCGCCTCTCCAGTCGAGTCTTAGAGCCCATGCTCATGAGGTTTGAACGTCTCGTAGCTTCTGCTGATTTCGTCCAGCTCATCAGCGGTGACTGAAGCCTCTGTATCCAACAGGCGGTGCATCAGGCTCAGAGGCAAGTTGGTCTTGTTCGCCGCCTCTCAGAGGCTCTATTCTAGAGCGGGCATGGACTGACCGACGATGTAGTCGAGGACGGGAAACTCGGCGGCTCGCCCCTCCAACACTTTCTATGAGTCGCTGGACTGCCAGTATATGCGCCCCTCAAAATTGAGGAACTTCCAGCGGGTCCCCACGGCGAAGCGCGTACGACCGATGATCGGAGGTAGCTGGTCGACTCTGAACTTGGATGGGCCAAACCCAACCGGATGCTCATCACCCAGGAATCTGAGCTGGGGAGTGGTATCGGAAACCCCAGTGAGATATGCAGAGATGGCGTCCGTTAAGCCCTGCCCTCGTCGCCATTTTGTGAGAATAATGTTTGGCAGCACCTGGGTGTAGGGACTACCCTCTTCATCTATGATGAGATGCCGGCCCTCCGCATCCTGTGGGGCGTGGTCGTCAAGAGAAGGCGAGATTTCCTCCAGCTTGACATCTAGAGTGAAGGTATCGCGGTCGGTCGCAGGATTGTACAGCCGCGGTATCCATATCCAGGTCGATCGCCTGGTCTTGGCTACTGCCACGAGGAGATGGACCGCAAGAAGCAAACACCGAACTCGGCCATATGGAAAGAGTAATATCCATGACAGGATCTCCTTAGAATTCTGGATAGTCGGTCGGGAAACCACTGTGATTTTATAGAGGAAGAAAGAGGTAGGAATGTTGTGGGATGAAGAGAATGTTGGTTAAGATACCTAATGGCGCAGTAATTGCAATAACAATGATTTTGTGATGCAAAGGAAAGGAAGAGAGTTTAAGAATAAAATTACAAAGGGCGTGAAATCCTCTCTAAGCCAATGTTTGTTATGCTGTTGGTGTCTGTCCTGGTACTGGCAGCGACACTGTTTGACAGCTCCCCTTAGTGCAAATAATGTATTCCAAACCTGAGATCCACAAGAGTTCATTAATATACTCACAAATACTATGATGTGGCATAAGTCATTGCAGCTAGGGTATTTGCTATGAAATCCGAGGTGCATCGTTAACATCCGGCCGAGAATGTCTTTGACACTGACAATCCTGTCAAAAGCTCTCCAACCTTTTTTCACGTTCGCATGATGGCATCCGGTCTGTCTGTTAAAGTGATGCCCAACGAGGAGTTCGAAACCGAAACTCTGTCCTCAGAGGTCCTTGTCGAACTCACCAGGCCCATGGCAGAAGAGGAGAAGCAGCAGATCCAACATTCAACTGGGCCCAAGTACTACTGGCAGCGTGGCCGCCTTACTGACGCCGACACAGCAGCGAGGGCTGACATCTCAGACCCTGAGCATGAGTTCATGCCTCCCTCCGAGATGAACCCCAACAACCGTTCTGCTATTTGTAGCAGCCACATGATGGCCAGCCTGTGCCGCTCTGTCTACAGTGTTGGATGGGGTGGCTTCGATGGCTTCCGGCAATGTCAACTCCATAGGCGCCTGGTCAAACGTGATCTTGTTGAGAATAAGCCATTCAGCAAGGTGTTGGAAGCTGCCGTAGAGCTGGTCACCAAGACTGACAGAGGAATAAGGGCTGTCAACACCAATATCTTGACCTTCACACTCAACCCGGCTTGCTGTTAATGGGAAAGTCTGGGGAAGGTTGAATAACAAAAAGGGGGAAGCAGGTTTGAAAGGGCGCGGCAAATGCAAGCTTGCGCATGTGATAGCTGTTGGTAATATCCTACGTCTTAAATTAACCACATTTCATTGCTTCTGTTTTGAGACTCTCTGAAAACTCTTGTTTAAGTTCCTTTATAATCTGTCATTTAAGTTATTATTACACATCATAACTTGGATATGCTGGTTTGATGTAGTCTTCGGTATCGTATGAGAGCGGCACCTTGACTGATCAAAGTGATAAGGAGGGGATTTAAAATGACAAGAATACGAGGAGACGCCAGTGCTAAAAACCAAAAGTTCCTGAGTTTGTAAGTGACTAAGGATTTCTTGATATTAGATGATTTAATGAATGTTCTTCAGCATTAGACTACAAAGGCCACAGAAGTCTAAAGACTTACCAAATTCTATTAATTTGAGTCAAAAACTAACTTTTTTTTTTTTCCCTAACTCTACCGTATAGATTTTGCATGCAAAGAATACCGTAAATTTCGAAGTTACTATCCTGTTTAATAACCCCAGATACTGCGATACGACTTTGCTCTGGGTTGTTAATGAGAGTTGAACATTAAGACGTGTTCAGTGAACTACAGGAACAACGGAATCTCAGTCTTTTTCTTCCATTCATTTGTTCTTCGTGTTGTTCTATAGTCGCTTTTGTTCAATAGTTGCTTTAAAGTGGCCGTGCTTGTATCCGAGTTTTCCAGTGACTCAAGCTGAGGTTAAATAAATTCTAGAAAAGGTGTAAACTTTCAGGTCTAGATTTAGATTTACTTTCAAAAGGGAACTTTATAAGACTTCTTGAGATATTTATCTAAAAATGAACCGCCTATTTTCCAAGTTTTCTTCTCTTTTGTTAAAGATTTTCTTTACATCAACCCCTTCAACACCCTGACTTACACAGCCCCCGCCGAATCTCGACCTGGATCACCACAACATGCAAACTACAACTACTACAAACATCCAGAAGCAACTATCAAGCATAGACATGGCAATTGGTTCTGGCACCACCGAGGCTCCCTTCGCTGAGCCTAAGAATGGCAGGGTCTTGGTTCTTAATGGGTTTCCAGGCACAGGAAAAACGAGTATTTTGAAGAATCTCAAGGAGTATCTCTCCTTCCAGAAGATCCAGCTAGTCGATAGCCCCATGATGGCTAGACCAGTGCGCCCTCATGCGTATCAGCGAGGGCATCGATCAGCTTACCTTCATGAGATCCGAAGGTTGGCAGACCAGGGCTACACTATCCTGGTGACAGCTTCTCTGGAAAACAACTTACCGAGCCAACAAGTTGTGGATGACATCCTCCAAATTGTCTGCGGGAAAGAAATCTCCTTGTTCTGGATCAACATCTATCGCCAAGAAGTCGTGCAAGACCAACAACTATCGAACTCAAACCAGTTACCAAACGGCGAATCGAAGATTGCAAATCCACATGGCTTGCGAACCACCGCCAAGCAAGGCCAACTTGTTCTTCCTTCCGGCTTAAGGCATAAGCTGAACAATGTCAGCCTGGTCACTCGAGTGATGAACTTGGGAAATGGCATCGAGGAGGCAGCTAAACAGGTCTCGGAGGTTATGGCCCGAGAAGATATAAGAACTTAAAGCTTTCCGTTTCCCTTTGTTTCTTTCCATGAGAGTATTGGAGTCTGGGCGAAATGCGATACCGGGTTTGGTATTTTCACATACCATTAAGCATACACAATGACATTTGTTGGATTTGGAGGACACATGAGACAGTACAAAAGAATAGCAATGCAGATTGGGATTTCAGAATAATATTACAACTCATGTTCATAAGTCATTGCATTCGTGTAATTATTGGATCGAAGTGTCACGCGCCTGAATCAGTTGGTTGCAAACGTGCAACACCATACCCTAGATCGTGATACTGTCAAACAGGCATTCCTACGCCAATGCAAGTAAGACAAAACAAGGGAATAAATAATGTCATCATCGGAAACAACGGAACTCAGCTGGGCACAATACAGCGGTCTGCCAATGATTATAAGACATACTACGTCGTCGGTGAGCATTGTACTGTGTTCGAGGCACATGGAAGCTGCATAAGAGATTACTTGGCTCAGTCTCGTTTGGACAAGCATAATTATAGGCATAGCTCTATTTTCAGAAACAGACAAGTCTCTCTTGACTCTGTCAAATGGAGAAATTCATTGGAATGTGGCTTCATGTTTGACACGCGATTTCCTATTCCCAGAGGCCAAGACAGCATTATTCATGAACGGTAAAATAGTAAGCCAGAGTGGTTGAAAAATCTGAAATGTCGAATTTTTAGCATTACCGAGAGGAGGATCGACAAGTAACATGCTGGTAGCGAAACGAGACCGACGTCCAAGCGAGCCTGTTCCTCGGGGTGCACGGAGAGACTATTGACTATCTCGGCGTTTGTATACTTTGACAGACCGGGAGTACAGCAAAGCACAGAATGCACGTGGGTAAGTGCGCGCAGTGGACATACATAAATATCATCATAAGCAGAGGAAAAATGGCAAAAGCAAGCCCTGGTTAATAAGAACATGGGCCTTTTATTAGACGCGGATCAGGAGTACGGGATAAGGAGCATGGACCGGGGCAGAAGAGAATTAGGTAAGGACCTCGCCTAACAATCAATTGCCTTACCTAGTCTTGAGGATGAGAGGCTTTTCTTCCATACGAGATGAGCGATGACATGTCTCAATCGACAGGTCGAATGCAGTACCTGATTCTTAAGGCGCATATGGTGAAACGAGGATATCGTAAACCGGGGGGGGGGGAGGCGACCAAGGTCAACAGAATTAAAGTGAGCGAATAGACGCAAAGATGCTAATAAATTCGAGATAGCAAAGCCGTTGTTTATTTAGTTCAAGCCTTCAAAGCATTGATGCTGAGTCTAGACGGACGCTATCTAAGACTTGAAACGCGCCGCGGCCGTGTAGCGTCATGGGCCTGGGATACAGCTCCAGGGAGAGTGGATAAAAGCCCGGTAGTTTGGTAGAATTTGTGTTATTTACCTCCACTGGCGGCGACATCAACTTATTGTTAGTGCTTGAGCTTGGTCAAGGTTGGTACAGTAAGAAAATGGAGATATCCATCACAGTCATTCTTTTGGCCGATCGTTGACAAGATAAACAGTACTCCGTAGATAGACAGTTGATGCAACATATGCACTCCATAGTATGTATAATTCAGCTATTATTATTCAGTTGCTCAGCTGGGTTTCTGCAGCAGGGATTTAGTACGAGGCTTAAATGTCTGGGATGTTGCTTTGTTTAGAACTTCAACATTTCTTACCACGAACTGGTGGCGGATTCATGGAAACCAGCTATTACAGTATACGCGGGTTCAAGTAACGGTAAGGTTGTCTGCCTCCAAAACCAAGAGCCACTGATATCAACAAGAAAAGCCTCGTGAATTATTGATCTACAGTTGATCGCTCGGGGTTCCATGAACGGGAAGTCAAATCAATATCACTCCCCCAGCATCCTAAGACCCTGGGGGATGATGTACTGTATATTTGAAACACATCTGCAGCATTCAAAGACTTTATGACCTGTTGGGGCTTTAAAGTTCGAAAGCAGATTACAATCCCCCAAATTGAGCTTTGTTGTTTTCTTCAATAATGCCGATCTTGCCTGCACACAGACAAACGAATCTAAGTATGTAGTGGAGACGTTGCTGCGATGGATTCTAGAGTGCATAGTGCATGCATCATCAGGTGAAGCAGGGGATAATGCAAATGCAAACGCATATTGGTAAAGCAACTAACTTGGCGTGACCACAGCTGAAAACATCACCACCTTCAAGTTATTGTTTCTTAACGACTTCAACTATTGATCTCAACTAACCTAAAGAGCTTGCCAGATGATGCCAAAGACCGCATTAGCTTTCCTGTTTCGTTTCTCCTCCCAGGGGACCCCTGTCGATCGTTTCCGCGCCTGGTCACATCGCCCGTTGAGCCCATCATCATCTTGGACAGAGAAGGTCAAGCTTCGGATCAAACTTCAGACATTGGTACCGTAGAATATTTGGAGAGAAACAATGCCAACTTGATTGAGTAGAGCGCAGTAAGCAATTAGTTATAGTGGGAAAACGTAATTGCTTATGCCACTAGAGTAGTATGATTGTGTCTGTAATACAAGACATCCTGGAGTTGTCGTTTCTTGTTCATTTCCATGACTAGTGAAATTACTCTACCTGTTACTATACTTTGAATGGTGCCGTGTTGGACCTCCTTCATCTGGTTTGGCTTTGGTTGATAGATCACTTGACCATTAGGTCTATCTAGAAGGCGTTTTGCTTTTTTTCCCTTCATCCTGCAGCACAGACACACATGAACAATACAGTCGTATTGTTCATTACCATTAAAATGTCAGAACCAAGTAAAGATAATTTCCCACGTTGGAGTCCAGAGTTCACTTTGTTTAATTGCGATTGGCTGTGCTATCTTTCAAGCCGGGGTTCATAGAGTGGGGGTGACGATCCCTGGTGCTATTGTTATGCTATGAAAGAATCAGAGACTCAGATCGACTTGAAGAAACGGCAGGAATGGATTTATTATCCTAGGGCGATGGAGGTGTCTGAGTTGTAGGAATGGAGTCACTTAAGAAACAATGACATTCGCTTGCTTTTGTTATAGTCACTGGAGAAACAGATGCGCAAACAACTGTAGCCCAAGTAATGAACACACCACTCAAACACTCCGCTTGCTGGAGGAGATATGGAACCAACAGACAGAAGTATGAAGATATGTCATGCCAATTCTTTGGTGACATTATCAGAATGACAGAATGGTACCATGCCGCTCTGTCCATATCCCTGGGACAATGAAACTGTAACGTCAACAAACGGCGCAATTCTATTGTGTATTGAAGACCGGTAGCGAACTGCTCCGGCTTTAGTCAGACCAAGTACTGTTACTTAACAAGGCAATGCTTGTCTCGTGGTTTGAGTTTCCCCGACCCTCAACTCTAGGTCAGAAAAGGAGTCACCCTTCAACTCTTGACCTCGCCACTTGAACGTTGGCGTTGGAGGCTTAGAAGCTAACAAAGACGTTAGTTATGACATGTCATGGAACTTCTTCTCCCTGATAAGAACAAAGCAAATAATCTGCATGACTTCCATGGTAACTCTAACCAAATGAATATCACAGCGTCCGAACTATAGGAGATCTACGGGCCACAAACGTCGCGTCGAGCGCTGAGCGCCATAAAAAAGACCGACCATCGTCTTCGCCATGTACCCGGAACCTACTAAACCTAGGGACCCATGACCCCTGCAGAAGGCGTGTAGTGTGCCCCTGACGACCCCAGCATCCCGGCCCCTCAATGGGTGGATGGGGATTGGACCTCTGTAGCTCCTCATCTAGCCCCTAATGTAGGTACGGTACGTAAGGTACCGGTACATGCAGAGGTCACTGAGAGAGCATCCCCTTGCCTTGACTTCGCAGTGCAGGTGGTCTATTTGTTCCGGCGTTTGTGTAAGAAGTTTATTGACTGAAAGGAGGGATTTAGGCCATAGGGGTTTCATTTTCGTTGAGTCGAGTGTGAGACTGTGACTGAGATGCAACACCGGCATATTCACCTACAGTCACTCACTTACATGCGAAAACATTGGTTACACATAATCACATTATCTGTTCTGCATCACTGCGCTGATAAATACCACTCAATTGACTTCAGTTCCTACCCACCTTAATAAATTCCCGGCTCACCAAACTAGGAGAGTCGAGGACGGTACCTATCCCAACCTAGAAAGTGACTGACAGGGGATCAAAGCCCCCTTGTGCGCCATCTGTCTCACAATTTCGCCCGCTGAAGCCTCCTGTTGAATGCTTCTGGTTCATTTCTGGTTGTTATTCTTTAACTTTCACTCCATCCAACGGACGGGAGCTCCCATCTCTCAACTGAAAACGGTACGTATAGGTACTTGAGTTCCTGTCCTTCAGCAGCTGTCTCGCTTCTCTTGGCTCGCTAGCTCTAGGTACCTCTAGCTCTCCACTCACCCCCCCCGACTTACACCCATTCATTGCTTCTCTCGCCTCTTCTCCCTTTACTTTTCCTTCATCTCCCCCTCGTTTCTCGAGTTTCAATCTTTCCTACTCTTTCTTCCTTGCTTTTCTATTCAAAGCCCGGTTGACTCGAGCCTTGAATAAAGCCTTGAGTGCGGAGCGGAGCCTCAAGTGAATTGGGCATTCGAAGACAAGTTAGATTACTGACCAAGCCTGCTAGTCAGTTTAACTCAGGAATAAGACAACACAATTGAGAATACTACAGCTATTCTCAAAGTCAATTCGACGACAAACTATATCGATACCCGAATCTACGAAGGAAACGAGAGGCCTTTTCAGGCTCAAACTATCAACAATGCCTCCCTCCTTGAACACCCATCCCTCCTTCACCCGTCCTAGGACTAGCGACCGCGATGGCAGGCCCAGCACCCGCGACCAGGGCGCTGATCAGAACCTCTTGATTCCCAGCCGAACTTCTTCGCTTCACTCGCGCATCACTCAACCCATCCCATCAACCCTCAACATGAAGCCCCAGCAGCGCACACCGAAGACTTTGACACATGCCTACATGGTTTGTGGTGTTGGCCGTGAGCCTTCTCAATGGGTTAAGGCACCGGCACCAGCCCAGGGGAAGATTGGCCACATGAAGGGGGCTGTTGGGCAGTTCTGGCTCCCTGAGATTCTGGGCAGCAGCCCACGTCTCGAGCAGGATAATGAGATTGCGCGTGCTCTTCACTCTGCTATGAGGGTGTGTATTTCTGATCCATTGACTATTTGACATTGGTGTAGCTGACCGGTGGCGACTATTCTATAGGCTTGCTTCCCTCACGATGTCGAGATTTGCACAGGCCGAAGCCAGCCTCACTGCGTTCACCATGCTTTCGTTCTTCAGCAAGATTCTTCTCACACCCTTTACGGGATTTGCCTGCGCGTTTGGTCACGAGCCGACGAGAAGAGGGCCGAGACAATCCGCGACCTTCGCAAGAGAACCGAGAGTGACTACTACGACAACCCCGATGAGACCTACTGGATTCCGTACTGTTTGTCGTTTCTTTCACGATACCCTCTGTACAATCTTCTCGGAGATTATCTGAGAGGTATGTGGATTCACTGGAATAAGGCTACCAACCTGTTCCACGCTGAGGAGGTTTCCCGTATTCTGAGTTTCCCTGCTCCTCGCCTCAATGATCTTGTTCGCATCGACATGAAGGACTACGCCCTCTGCTACCAGTTTCCATCTTCGCCTACCGGATTCCAGAACTTCGCCATGTGGCCTCTCTTCAACTGTCTTTCAATTCCCAACATTGTTGGTGTTATCGAAGCCGCTATCTCTCCTACACGCCGAATCATCTTTGTCAGTCACTACCCAGCTATGCTTACCATGGCGGCTGAGACTGTGCGATACTGCGTTCGAGTTTATGAGTGGAGCGGCCTCTATGTACCAGTTGTACACGCGCGTCACGCTAAGGAACTGGTTCAGGAGCCTGGCCCATACATTCTCGGTATTACTGTCGAGTGTCGATCGCTTTTCACTGCTCCCACTGATGCTCTGGTTGTTGACCTTGATCGCAACTTTGTTCTCACCTCTAGCCCTCCTACCGCTCTCACTCCTGGTCAGCGCAACAAGTTTGTTACACGACTTACACAAGCTCTCAACGGGGATGTCACTCCTTCTGGAGTTCCTCAGCATCTCCGATCCGCTTATGGTGGTGGTAAGCTTGTTCCTGCGGGTCAGATCATTGTTATGCGCGGTGAGGTCGAGTCTATCCAGGATCCTGAGTGGTGGAACCAGGATGCTGTCATGGCTGTTATGGACCATGTCTGTGAGAAGCTTGGGCGCAACACTGGTATCAAGGCTGTCTTTGGCGGATCTGTGAAGAAGCCTCTCATGACAAAGGTTTCTATGCGTCATCTTAATGAGATTGTTCGTGAGAGAAACCAATACTCCCGCGATGCTCTCGAGGCTTGGCAAGATTTCATCAACCTCAAGGGTCGCATGGACACTGAGCTCAACAAGGTCACTAAGCGTAACAACTACCTGGTTGAAGAGCTTGAGAGCTGGAAGCAGCAGTTCCTGAAGTTCCAGGCTTTCGCTGAGACTCTCACCAAGGAGACCCAAGATCTCAAGGTCAAGATCGACACACACAAGAGAGAGAACCGTCGCCTTGCTGGTCTCATCGATCAGCAGAAGGATGATAACGCTCGTCTCTCTGTGCGCCTTACTGGCACTGAGAAGCAGCGTGATGACGCCCTCGAGGCTCTCGTCCTTCAGCAGGAGATTGCTGAGGAGCTTGAGCGTGAGCGTAAGAGGAATAAGAAGGAGCTTTCTCAGCTTCAGCACACCAACATGACCATCATGCGACAGCGTGATGAGGCTCGCAGAGTTGTCCTTCACCTCCGCAGTCTCATTGGTGGTCAGAGCCACCACATGGAGCATCTCATCCAGTCTCTCACCAAGCCTGATGACCTTGCCCATGAGATTGAGGAGGGCTATGATGAAGCTGATGAGGATGTGCAACAGGCTGGTGAACCCGGCCGCCTTACCCCCAGCCCCAACCCACGGAGCAAGCGATACTCTTCGTCAAGCTTCAACGATGTTGCCGATCGTCACCTCAAGGACAAGACTGATGCCATTGCCCACATTGTACGAAACATTGCTGAGCAATGTCAGGCTGCTGTTGAGGGTCTCCAACTGGCACATGATGCCGAACTAGGGAGTTCTAGTAGAAGGAATTCTAGCCTCTCTACCACCCAGAGCGATGACGGCCACTCCGCCGCCACGTCCGAAACAGGAGATGACTCCCTCCTGGCGCCGCGGTCCGGGAGGGCGTCCAGTATCCCTCCCACCCCGGATCTCATTCCCAACAGGAGCAGCACAGCAATGTCCTTTGCCTCTACGGCTACGACTCCGGAGCGAGCGTCCCAACAGTATAACCTTAGAGACGAAATCCCCACCAAGATTGTCGAGGATGACGAAGAGGACTTCGAGGAGAATAGAAGCGACCACGGAGGGGTCACACATGAGACAGGCGTCGTTTCTAAGCATCAGCTCCAGCACCAACAGTCCCTGATGCACAGGCCATCAGGCGCCAGGATCAGCGCTCTTGGTGGCACTCGCTGAGTGTTTTGGATAAACACCTTAACGTCTGAGCATGAGCATTACTTTTTTGTGAACTTTTCACTTCTTGCTATTTCGATTTAATTGTCTTGTGTTTGGCGGTTGGCTTGGATCAAAACCTGCGGGTTCGGCGTTTGATGTCCTTTATATCTTTTTTGTCATCACCGCTTTTCTGTCTCATCTGATGAGCAGCTTAGCTCATATACCTACGTTAAGCCTGACGGCCATCTTCTCATTATGTTAGAGTATTCTTCTACGCAGCGGTGTTTGTATAAGCTTCGCCGCTCCTTTGCTTAGCTGAAGGAGGGCATAAGAATGAAACACATTTGAAAGATATTTTGCTTACTGATATGTGAAACCACTGAATTGGCTGTAAATATTTGTAATTGTAATTTTAGCATTGTCTTGCCTGTAAATATAACCTGGATCCTTTCTTAGTGGTTGAGACCTGACCTACTGATAAGATAAGATAGGTAAAAAGACCCATAAAAAAGTTTCCGTTAGCAACGTCAACAGCCATTGAAAGTTAACGCATTCATTCTTTCTACAACTCCTTCACTGAGACTTTACACCTGTCGCAATCTACAATGGCGGACCCTTTGTTAACATCTCTTTGTGGAATCTGTCATATATTAACCCCAAAATATAAATGCCCACGATGCGGTACCCGAACCTGTTCCCTGGCTTGCATCAAGAAACACAAGGCCTGGTCTGAGTGTTCCGGCGAACGCGACGCAACAGCCTACATGGCTCCATCAAAACTCCGTACTCCCGCCGGTGTCGATCATGATTATAATTTTCTACATGGAATCGAACGCTCCGTCGAACGCGCCGAGAAGATCCTCGTTGAAGATCGCGGTATCGTGCAAGAGGAAGAATTGCGACCATTGACGGTCCAAGAGGTTAAATGGAAGCCTGGAAAAGATGGGCGTAAGCGCAAGGTTCTTGTTACCAGAGTATTGCGTGAGGTCAAAAGCAGAACATTTGAACGATTCTTGGCTGCGCGATTGAGGAAACTTAATATCACCATCGTGTGTGCGCCGATGGGAATGGCGAGGCAGAAGGAGAACCATACGACACTCAATCGGCGAACTAATAGAATCAATTGGCAAGTCGAGTGGATGGTGTTGGAAATTGTTTCTGGAGCAGAGCCCAAAAAGTTACGGATGTTGTCGAAGGTTATGGATGATGTACCTCTGTACGAGGCATATCATACTACACTGGAAGAAGAGCAAAAGGAGAAAGGACAACATACCAAGAAGATCCCACGAACAGGCTCGGACGGACAAGTGCAGGACTTCACGAACTCGTCATGGTCTTCTGGATCATTTGCACTTCAAGACCCCTTTACAGGTGCTTGGACAAACCATCATGATACGGAGCCAGGCCAATGGCCATCGGAAAACCTGGAGGCTCGGAAGAAGAAGTTCCAATTCTTCCTCGCAAAGTTCCGGACTCCTTCAGACAAGCCTTCTGTTGTCACCAAACTCGATCCCGAAGATTGCCTGCGCGAGGTACTCAGAAATACAAGGGTGCTAGAATTTCCCACAATTTGGGTCCTTAAACAAGACCAGACCCTTCCTGAAACCTTCACGCTCGGGCCTAAGGATAAAGCTCCCCAGGAAAGTAACAAGCGGAAGAATCCCCCTGGGAGAAAGGGCCCTGGCAAACCGAATAAGAGAAGAAATAAGGGAAAGGACATAGAGGAAGGTGAGGTCAGGAGTGATGGTGAGGGAGATCAATCAGACGATGGCATCAACACTGGAGTCAAGGAAGTTAGTCTTGAAGAAGGTGATGTAATTGCTGAGCAGAGTCTTGGAGAAGAGGATGATGATGATGACGATGATGAAACGAGTAGCTCTGGAAGTGATAGCGAGTCGGACTGAAGAGAAGAGAAACCTGTTAAGATATAACTATAATGATACCCTAAAAAGAATAATCACAATTTAATATCTACGTAACATTGTGCCTTTTAAATAACAACCTGCTTACTTGGAAAATACTATATTGTCATGATACCATCCTTAGTGTTGCTCTCATTGGACAGAGTGGCTGTGCTCTGTTGTCAGCCACATGATGGAACGACTTACAGTAAGGGACATTGAATAGCTCCCCGCGAAGTCGGCATTGACATGACCAACTAAGCATATTCGCTTCAGCGTTTACCAACACCCAACGAATTTAATATCCAGACGTCGATAACGAAGAACTAGTGCTAGAAAAGACACGATACCCCCGCATCATGGTTTGATTGGGCGTTACAACCTCTCGACGCCTACGCCACTACAATGGACGACACACCTGCCCCCAAGCTCTCAGAGCTCCTACGGCATCCCGACGATTTAGACAAGATACCCGCGCTGAAGTTAGAATTCTCACGCAAAAAGGGCGCCGTAGATGGCCAACTCCGAAGCGGTCTGCGCGAGCAGCTCGAGACGACACAATCGGGTATGACAGGGCTGAGCGACGGCCAGAAGACGGTCCAGATGATCAAAGAGGAAATGATCAAGATCGACAAGCTGTGCTCCGAGTCGCAGAACATGATAAAGGACTTTGCAAGTATCAACCTTGTGTCACAAGCACACCGCAACTTTGGCGCCGTCGAGGCCATGCGTCGTAACCTCGAGACCTTCAACGAGCGCATATCGCGTGTGGAGGCAATGCTCCGGGAGGATGATGAGGATAGCGACAACATGCCCAACTTACTGCCGTGTCACTACGAGCTCACCCAACTGAGAAACATTCGCGATGATGCTATGGAACAAATACAACGCGCAGACGACGAGAGTCTAGAAGCGACACTGGTGGATTACTTTTCGAGGCTAGACGATACGATTGATTGGTTTGATGAGCATGTCGGTATCATTGCTCTGAATCTTATCAACCTTGTTGTGCAGGATAACAATGGGCTTGTGGTGAGGTTCGCAGTAGTGATGGAGGCTGAGGAGTCGAGCGACCAACGTGTACTAGCATTGCAGGAAGCTCTCAAGGATCACAAAGAGATGGCAACACGATTTCAGAGCATCACAGACGGTGCCAAGAAAGTCCGCGGCTACAAGGAGAAGTTCATACAAGCTATTCGACTCAGCGCGGAGCAACAATTTGAAGGAGCAAAAGAAGAATTCCTCGAGGATCCGAGCAAGTTGGATAAGATCATGAAATGGTATTTCAACGACCTAAACGTCGTCAAAGTCGGAATGTCACACCTCATGCCCAAGAAATGGAATATTGTCAAGACATATGCTGGCGTATATCACCAGCTGATGCACGATTTCCTGGTCGGCATGGTAGATGGAAACGAGGCGTCATCAGCACATACTTTAGAAATCGTGGGCTTCCCGGAGAAGTACTACAGAAAGATGGCAAAGATCGGTCTGAAGCAAGAAGAGCTTATACCTCATGTTATCGACAACCGCGAGGCAGAGCTTGTTCGCGACTTTCGTGAGCTCATCATTAAATTCCTCGATGAGTGGATTGACCGAATCTTTGCACAAGAGAAGCGTGACCTGGCAGAGCGCAACGTCGAGGGCTCGAACTTGGATCAGGATGAATATGGCTATTTCAGAACCAAGAACTTTGTTGCTCTATGGCGAATGCTGCGTGAGCAAGTAGACACAGCTGCTAATTCCCAGCGTGCCGATGTTGTTGAGGGTGTAATTGACGCTATGTTTGCCCGTCTACGCACTCGTCAACAATCGTGGCAGGCCATGCTTGAAGATGAGGCTATCCCCTACGAGGAGGGTAAGATCCCTGAACTAGAGGGCTTCCAGGCTCTTCAGGATTGGCTCGTGGCTACAGCAAACGATCAGATCGCCTGTATTGATGACAACGAAGATGAGAACCGTCTTGCATACCTCTCAAGCTTCCGCCGTCTTGTCGAACAGCATGTCACACCTGCGTACCTTGAACGCATCGATAGTGAGGTAAACACGCTGCGTGATGGTTACGTCGACTTCAGTACATGGTGCATCAACCGTTTTGCTCAACTTATATTCTCTGTGGACTTTGGTACCGTCATGCCTGACTTCTTCACACCCCGATGGTACACAACTACTGCTATGAAGCAGATGGTGGTGACATTTGAGGAGTACGTCAACGACTACCGTCAAGTACTACATCACTCCCTGGTCGATATTTTTGTTGAGATATTTGCGGAGGAGCTACTCGTTCGCTATTTGTCTGCTGTGCGCAACAAGGGCGCCAAGTTCCGTCGTACCGACCCTTTTCAGGACAAGTTGTTCAACGATATTTCCACAGCCTTCGAGTGCTTCAGCACACTCCCCTCGCCTGACATTGGCGCCTCTATCAAGGAGACCTGGCGAGTTACGGAGCATTTCTTGCGTCTCTTGACGGCTGATCGCGATGCCATTGTGGACGCTTACGTAACTTTCAAAATGGCCTATTGGGATCTAAATGTTCAATGGGTTGAGGCTGTGCTCAGATCAAGAGATGACTTTGAGAGGTCTTGGATCGGGGTGGTCAAGAAGGAGGCCGCCAATATTGACAGTGGTCGAGGACCAGAGACCATCATGAGTAGAGTCAAATAACCGAGGACGAGCCATGATTAGTGTTTAAAGGGGAAAAGGTAGAATGTTATTGCGATTATGTATGATAGGCATTATTTCATGCCCTGTTAGCGACCATATATTTATACTTGTTTGAATAACCTCATTATTGTAACTTGTTTGTGTCTGCTCTATCTGTGTCATTATAACGGCGACACAAAACTGCATCTCTACAGCTGCAATCTTGAACCATGCAACATAAAAGACGAAATCAATATAGTCTTAAGCAAACAAGCAGTCTTCATGATACTACAATGTGTGGGCAGATGATAGATAATAGGAGAACGGGCCCATCTCCAATGGGACCAAGACGCAAAAGGAAATCTCGCTGCCAAGAAACTATTCAACAAAGGAATCATGAGGGCGCAGACAAACAGTGGCAAGGGAAACAAAATATGCAGGATGCATTAAGCACTTCTTTCAAAAGGTAATATCCGAGGCAGCCCTATGGTTGCTTTTATTATGAGCGGCTAGCCAGGTAGTTCGCAGCCTATAGACATTAGTGGAATTCATTTACACAGATCGAGTTCAACCAACCTTGTCAAGATCGTAATCATATTTCTCGAGAGCATCGAGAGCTTCAGGTCGCTTATAGCCCATGCCTGTTAGGCTCTTAAGGATTGGGTCATCATGCTCCGATTCGGCTGACAAAGTGCGGTTCAGAGCCTGCTGACCGGGGTGGGACTCAGCACCCGCTGGCTTCTCGGTAGGAGCAGGCTGGGCAGCGGTTGCGCTAGGTGAGTCGAGGCCAGAGAAAATAGCATCCCAGTCATGAGCCTCAGGAGCCTTCTGCTGCGTTGGTCCAGCAGCAGGTTGAGCAGCACCAGTAGAGCTGTGAGAGATGAAGTCGAAGCTCTCGTTGCCGAAAGCGGTGGATTCGGTCTTGGTCTGGCTTCCCGGTGGGCTGCTATCAAAAACAGGGTTGAAGTCATCGAGGCCGGAGCGAGAGATGTTGGCAAAGTCCTCATCAGCAGATCCCTCTTTAGCATCTTCGAGACCTTCAAAGTCACTGTCCAAGTCTTCAAATCCACCCTTGGTCTGGGGAGGGTTGGAAGGGGCAGGCTGTTGTGAAGCAGGGGCAGTTCCAGTAGCAGCCGCGCCAAAGATATCATCGACAGATGACTTTTGAGCAGTGGCTTCTGTCACGGTTGCCGGAGACGAGGGCTGCTCGGTGCTGGCTTATGTTAACTCTTGGTTTCAGACCTTGAATCAGACCGACCACTTACCTATGAGCCTTGGGTTCTTGGGGAGAGGTGGCTCCCTGGCCTGGCTGTGGTGGAGTGCTGGCAGGGGCTGCGTGGGTAACTTCAGGCGACTCTCCCGCGTTGGCCTTCTCACCAAAGGATTTGGCGGGGGGTGACGCAGGGGTGAAATTATCGTCAAAGCCTCCGTTGTCACTACTCGAGTCAGACTCTTCATCATCATCACGCTCTAGTTCTGAAATGGGAGGGAATTCAGAATCAAAAGCAGATGACTTATTCGCCTCAGGTGAAGGCTTGCTGTGATTCTTAGCAGTGGTAAAGGCAGCAAATGCGTTCTCGAAGTCGGCCTTGGCCTTGGCCTCATCATTACCGCCAAATGGATCCGCAGACTCAGCAGACTTTGGTGCTTCGTCCTTGGCAGCATCCCGAGGGGTATGATTAGGGGCCGAGGTTGTATCCTTGGCTTCAGACTTGTCAAGCTCGTCACCAGGGAAAGCACCAGGAACACCAGTAGGGCTGTCTGAAGATTTCATGCCACCAGGAACAGGGGTAGTTGAACCGTGAAGAGGGTCATCAGCACGTGAAGCAGGGGGTGATACTTGGCGAGAAGATGAGAGAGACTCAGTGTGGTCAGGGAAAGGCAAGAAACTAGAGCTGATCTGCCTCGACTCCGGGGGAGCAGGAGGGTCAGCAGCAAGAGTCGCGTGACGGCTCATGACAGGAGAGCTTGCAGCAGGAGGGGTACTGTATGAACCAGCACTGGCAGTCGAGGCACCTGTATGCTGAGGCTTGAACGAAGTCTGAGGTGGAGGAGGGGGAGGAGGAGTGGCCGAAGCGCTGGGCGGGAATGCGGGACCGAAGAGGTCATCGAATGACTTGTCAGACACGTTCTTGGTGGGAGGAGGGGAAGCAAATGCACCCATGATATCAGTGCTTGCAGTGCGGCGGAAGAAGGGGTTGTTAGCGCTGGAGGTCGAAGCAGCTGGGCTTGCAATCTGAGCCGAAGCAGATGCTGGTGAGCCAGTGTTTGCCTGTCGAAGATCCTCAATACTCTTGGTGAGCTCGTCTGCCTCTCCCTTGAGCTTATCACGCTCGCCCTCTGTAGTAGACAGCTGTTTCTTGTTAATGGCGACCAGTCCCTTCTGCTGACGAGCATCGGACTTTAACTTTTCAATTTGAGGCTTGAGCTGCGCGATCTCTCCATTGACTACTCGAATTCGTTCTCGGAGGTTAGCATTCTCTTGTTGATCCGCCTGAAGAGCTGCTATCACTTGCTGGTGCTGGGTCTGAGTATCACGATAGGTGCCCTCAAGCGCCATGCATTCAGACTGGAGCTTGGCGGTCTCCTTTCGGGCATTGCTGAGCTGCTCCTCAAGGGCACGTGTATCTTGTGCCTCCTTCTCATAAAGGGTGCGCAGTTGAGCCAGTCGCTGCTCGAAGTTTTGCTTCTGAGACGTGGCCTGGTTCAGTTCATTTTGAGTGGTAGTCCTCTTAGCCTGGACATCTTGGGTCTGTTTTGACAGAGATGAGATCTGGTTAGAAAGGTTTGCAAGCTCAGTGGTTTCTCCTGAGATGTTCTTGCTAGCCTCATCGTTGTCTGACAACAAGTCCTCAGACGCAGAAGGTGCCGGAAGCTTCTGACCAGAACCGGCTGAACCACCAGTAGGCTGTTGTGTCAAACCTCTACCAAATGAGGATGATGGCACAAATGGCTTAAAGCTTGAGCCACCAGTTCCTGTAAGGGATGGCTTAACGGGAGAAGTAGGCGTCAGTGCAGAACCACCAGCGAAAGGATCATTGGCATTGGAACCCCCCGTTGACATAGGAGCCTGAGCAGGGGGAGGAGGAACAGGACTGGAAGTGCCTGATTCGAGGCCGAACAAGTCATCCAAAGCTGACTTAGGGGCGGGAGGAGGAGCTTGAACCACCGGTGGAGGAGGCGGATCAAAGGCAGATGTAGCAGTCTGTGGTCGAGCTTGGGTACGCATGCTGGGAGGAACCAGGTTCGGCGGTAGACTGGTAGGTAGAGGAACTGAACGACCGCTTCTTTGCTGTCTTATCAAATACATAGCAACCGCAAACTCGTCTCGCGTAAGCTGGCCTTGAGACTTTGTGTCTGCAAGGTCCCAAATCTGGGCCAAGGAGTCCTCAGGAAGGTTAGATTGGCTGAAGAAAGTAACCGCTTCCTCTCCTGTGATATAACCCTTATTGCCCTTATCAAGGTCGGCGTAAATCTGATCGAATCGCGCCTTGTCGGCAGGTGTCACAGCCCAATCGCTAGCACCACTTTGTTGGGGGGACATAGGAGGGCGGCCGAGAGGACTGTTTGTGCGGACCTGGGCTGTTCCGCTAAGTTGTCGAGGAATGGCCGAGATGCCTGGACCAGTCGAAGATTGGCGCGAGGCAGGACCACGGCGCGAGGCAGCCTCGTAAAGACCAGCGGGAAGAACGCTAGGGAGAGATCGCAGAGCTCCAGTCTTCATGGAAGTGAGAAGGTGCATGGCAATAATGAACTCGGTCAAGACAAGAGCACCACGTTGTTCAGTGTCGGCAAGCTGCCATATTCTTCCAAGCGCCTCATTGGGTAAGCCGGACTTCTCGAAGATAGATTTGGCCTGATCACCAGGAAGTTGACCACCTTGGAGAGGTTGACGTTCGAATAGACCAGTATATTGTGCGACCTTCTCCGGAGTCAGGGGTGGGATACGGATCGGTCCGCCAGTGCTCTGAGCTTGAAGAGCAGCTGGGGGAGGCGGCGAGCTGACGGGGACAGGCGGAGGTGGTGGAATGCCACCAGCACCCGTGGCTTGAGGAACGATGCCATCGAATCGAGGAAGGGGAGCTTGTTGGAGGGCGATCTCGGGTGTGGGTTCGCGGCCGGCTTGTGCATGTCCAATGAGTCGTAAAGCAATACCAAAGCCAGCTGGTGTTAGGAAACCGCGGTTCTCCTTATCGGCGATCTGCCAGATCTAATTCAGGCATAAGCGTCAAGCTCAAGACGATAAGAAGTTCATATGGATCGTGAACGTACCTCGCCAAGGATACGGGAGTCTAAACCTGTCTTGTGGAAGAACCTAACAGCAATTTCACCGACAACGACACCAACGCTGTCTGAATCGGCTTGTCGGAAGAGCTGTCCGTAGGTGCGCTTCTCCTCAGGGGAGAGGTTCAGGTTTGGCGCTGTTATGTCAGCTTTCGTGTGATAGAGAATATCGTATGTGGGCTTCAAGTACCTTCATCAGCCGCCATGGTCGCGTATACGAGCTATGGTGAGCTCAGGACGGGAGAGACGGACGATGGATCGCGATAGCGCCAGGAGAGGTTCGAGGGATCTCGAGTAGACAATAGTAAAGGATCGCAGTAATTGATTATACCGTCGATAAAGCGATCGATAGTAAAGCCGATATAACGGGCGTGGAGAATATGCAGTTGAGGAGACAAGATGGAGGTTGAATTGTGTTTCGCTTCAGTATGGAGATTTAATCGTCAGCCTGGGCTGGACCATTATGGATGTGGATTATGGGGGGGCTGGTCGGTGCTGCCAAGTCGAGAAGAGCAAATGAGAGATGCCAACGGGGTGCTCTGTAACCAACCAGATGTGGGCGGGACGTGACAGGGGATAAAGAACCTTGACAGAAGCAATTATCCGCTAAAGGCGCACTGAAAGTGTGAAACTCGTCCTCTATCGCGCGAGTCTCACAGGCTACGTAAGGGTTTAAGCCACAAGGGCCACCGAAGCTCAAGCTATCGATATTCAGCTATCAAAGCTCCACCTTTATACGTCATGACGCTTGAATAAATAATATTGAAGAAAAATACCCAGCTTTGATATCATGTTATTTGAATATAAGTCTTGTCCTTTAGTCTTTTAGTCCTCTGCTGAAAGAGTCTATCTTGGAGATAGCCTACCTCGGATGATCAGGTTACACAATGGGTCAGGGACGATTAATTCGATTTTAATAAACAAGCTTCTGCTGGTAATCATAGGTGGCCAACTCTACCACCGGGAGAGGCTTGCGTTAAGTGTAATAAACGTTTAAGATATGATAAGCCGTACTCTTTCAAGAAAGCCTGCAACAATTTCGAATCTGAAGCGACACTCTGGTTCAGTGATGGTGTGTCGTGTTACCATGTTGCCGGATATGCATGCATATGCGAGGCTTCCCGTCACATATGCAACCATCGATTCCGAGGCCTCAAAGATGTCTCATCTCCTCTGGGAAAAGAAGTTTAGCCTAATCGACGGGCTTGATTCTCAGTAAAAGAGTCTTTCAGTTACTGTGGAGATTATTCAACTTCCAATATATACCACTAGAACCTACATAAACTGACCTGGAAGGCACCATATTCAGTGAACATGATGTGACCTGGTTATAGTGCCCCCAATCATGACTAGACATTAAATCCAATTGCCTACCTTCTTCAAGGACATTAAGGGTACTCTATGTAGATCACATCGGAATACTCAAGAAATAATATCCTGCATAAGCAGCAAAATGCCTTTGCATGCGATAGTCTTTGTAATCAGCCTCGGAACTGAAAATGCATGCAGCCCAATCTGAGGCTTATGTCAGATCTTCTGGGATGTATAACTTAACAAGCTGCAGATTTGGAATTGAACCATGATTCCACATGCATTCATCTGATTTTGAAACTTGACGCGATCATCGGACTCAAAAAAGATCCCTTGTAGCTCGGCATGACCTCCCCACTCCATAACGGAGCTTGTAGTTCCTAGGCTCGGGGATCAAAAAATCATCCTCAATGGGGGTGGATTTGAAATCGTCTCTTTTCTGCAGCTAAGTCATTGATGTCAACCAACCAATACTCGAATTGAAGTCGGTTTGCTTACTCAACCCTCCGTTAACTGTCTTGATAACACAATTCTCGTATATCAAATCACATCCATCCAATCCGCTTTCCTTAATCCAAGTAACCCCGCCACAACCATTACCACTTCTCATTCTGGTCCCTTCGCATCTTGTGTCCTATCTTCGTCCTTTTAAAAGACATCATTCCTCCCACCTTTCTTTTCCACTCTTCTCATACCAATTACGAAAGTTTTAGCCTTGAGGCAACCTCATGCAAGCTCTAGCCCACTCCCTACGCTCATCAACCTTGTCTTCGTCCTCCAGAACGACCCCGCTGCGAATAGCTTCAATTACCCACCATCTATCTACATCTGCGCGCAATATGGCTCCCATCACCAAGGAGACCGATTACCTCGTCATTGGCGGCGGTAGTGGAGGTCTTGCCTCTGCGCGCATGGCCAGCAGCAAGTTTGGTGTCAGGGCTACTATTGTCGAGAACAAGCGACTTGGCGGAACTTGTGTAAACGTCGGGTGCGTACTGATGAACCATGCAATAGAACCATACACTAATAAATTATAGCTGCGTGCCAAAGAAGGTTACTTACAACGCTGCCGCTCTCGCCGAGGCTATCCACGACGCAAAGGCCTATGGCTTCTCTGTTGAGCAAACCGCTCCCTTCGACTGGTCGACCTTTAAGACCAAGCGTGACGCCTACATCAAGCGCCTGAATGGTATTTACGAGCGAAATCTCAACAACGATAAGGTCGATTACCTACACGGGTGGGCGCGCCTCGTTTCCAAGAACCAGGCTGAGGTCACCCTCGACGACAACTCCAAGGTTCTTGTCAATGCTAAGAAAATCCTCATCGCTGTCGGCGGCAAGCCTACTATTCCTCCTGAGATCCCCGGCGCCGAGTACGGAATTAACAGCGATGGCTTCTTCGATATTTCCACGCAGCCTAAGAAGGTCGCTATTGTCGGTGCTGGCTACATCGCTGTCGAGTTTGCCGGCATGTTCAACGCCCTCGGCACAGAGACGCACCTTTTCATCCGCCACGATACGTTCCTTCGTAGCTTCGATCCCATGATTCAAGAGAGCGTCACTAAGGAGTATGAGAGACTCGGTGTTAAGCTGCACAAGCGCTCGCAGGCTAGCAAGGTCGAGAAGCACTCTAACGGAAAGCTCACCGTCACATACAAGGATGATCAGGGCAATGAGAGTGTTGTCAGCGACGTTGACCATCTCATATGGGCCATTGGTCGCACTCCTGAAACTAAGGGCATCGGCCTGGAGGAGGCTGGAGTTAAGCTTGGCGAGAAGGGACATATCCTCGTTGACGAGTACCAAAACACTGCGGTCGACAACATTTACGCTCTTGGCGACGTTACTGGAGAGGTTGAGCTGACCCCCGTTGCTATCGCAGCTGGTCGCCGTCTCGCTCACCGTCTGTTCGGCGGCCCCGAGTTTGCTAACCTCAAGCTCGACTACAATAGCGTACCCTCGGTTGTCTTCGCTCATCCTGAGGTCGGCAGCATCGGTCTCACTGAGCCCCAAGCTATTGAGAAGTATGGCAAGGACAACATCAAGGTCTACAAGACAAGCTTCACAGCCATGTACTACGCCATGATGGAGCCTGAGCAGAAGGGACCTACAAACTATAAGCTGATTGTTGCTGGACCTGAGGAGAAGGTCATTGGTCTTCACATTATGGGGCTCGGCAGCGGTGAGATGCTGCAGGGTTTTGGTGTTGCTGTCAAGATGGGTGCCACAAAGGCCGACTTTGATAGCTGTGTTGCTATTCACCCAACCAGCGCCGAGGAACTTGTTACATTGAAATAGAGAGGAAATAGAGCAATGGGCTTAAGCGTTAATACAGGATTTCACAAATAAAATGGAGTTGATGGTTTATGGCTTGTCGAATCAGAAGCGTTTAATTCGTGGTTCTCTGGAACTTTTTCAACAAGGTGGTGTATGTCAACTCTGGAGATTTATTTATATTTCGCTATCAGGCTCTTGGACATAGACAATTTTCTATTATCCTTGAATCTTTGCACCGGACAGGTGCTACGCAGTCATCCGAGCAATTATCTTGCCTTATCCCGCACCAACGAGAGCTATCATGCAACTACTAACCTGTACACATAAGTATAGGTTACTTATAATATCGAAAAGAAAAACTGGGAACTAGATGTCAACTAATCAGTCATTCTCAGGCTATGGAAAGAATGGCTTAACAGGAGGCGTCCTGTAGGTTGTTTTATTGAGTTTCTAGCATCCTTGCACCGTCATATCGCTATGCCACGAGAGAAGGTAAATCACATCTGACTCCAACATCATGATGCTTCAAGATAGGCCCAAGAACTCAATTCCAAAATCCACGCCCTATACGCCCTATTCCAAAAAAAAAAAAAAAAANNATTAGGCGCCAGAGCGCTAGGGAAATTATAGATTAAGGGCAAACTACCCTAACTAAAAAAAAAAAAAAAAAAAAAAAAAAAAAAAAAAAAAAAAAAAAAAGGCCAAAAATTTACAGTAGCAGGTATTGGGGTTTTTTTTTTTTTTTTTAAATGTTAACCAGGCGGCTATCGGTCACCGGTAGCCACAGTTATTCGGCAGCCGATATATAGAGGAGAGTTATCATGTTTCCTTGATACTCTTCACTTACACGCCACAGTCAATTGCAATGGCCCTCTCACAACGCGCCCATGAAGCCGAAGAGGCATGCAAAGGCATGGCTTTGTGGGAAGTCATTACAAATCTTTACGACCCAGACACCAATTCCGATGGTATCGCGAGTCTCGGCGTAGCCGAGAATACCCTCATGCATGATGTTCTACGAAAACATATTCATGATAACTTGACTCTCATGAACCCGGCTTTCACATACGGAGATGGAACCACTGGTTCGAAGAGAGCCAAACAGGCTGTTTCTAGGTTCTTGAATAAGCATCTTAAGCCTTTTCGAGATATTGAACCAGCACATATCTCTATGACCAACGGATGCAGCGCTGCTATCGAGCATTTATCGTGGGCAGTTGCGAATGCTGGCGATGCGATTCTTCTTGGACAACCGTATTATGGAACATTTGTCCCTGATATCACGTGTCGCTTTGGGGCCAAACTTCTTCCCGTGGCCTTTGGTGATGTTGACCCTCTTTGTGAAGAGGCAGTGGCCAAGTACGAGGAAGTCATTCTCGATGCTCAAGTCAAGGGAATTAAGGTTGCTGGTCTAGTTATCAGTCACCCACATAACCCTCTGGGGCGCTGTTATTCTCGCAATGTTCTTATTGCCTTCATGAAGCTGTGTCAGAAGTACAATGTTCACTTCATCAGTGATGAGATCTACGCACTCTCGGTCTGGCCCAACATCATTGATCAACATCCTCCCCCTGTTCCTTTTGAATCTGCTCTTGCCATAGACACTACGGGTATCATTGACCCTGAGAGATTACATATTCTTTGGGGAATGTCCAAGGACTTTGGTGCCAATGGCATCCGAGTCGGAGCCATCATATCTCAAGCCAATTCATCACTTCACGCTGCCATAGTCGCTGTTGGTCTATACAGTTCCGTATCTTCCATCTCCGATCATATCACGGCCAACATCCTAGAGGATGACGCCTTTGTCGATGCATACTTGGCTGAGAACCAGAGAAAGTTATCGATTCAATACGCACGAGTCGTTTCTTGGGCGGTGGAAAATGATATTGATTATGCTCCCGGTGTGAACGCTGCCTTTTTTTTATGGGTTGACCTCGGCAAGGCTTACAAGGCACGGCACACCAAGGTAGAGACTGATGATATCACGGATTTCCTCATGGGCAAAATGATGGGAAGGAGAGTGTTTCTGGCCTCGGGAAAAGCTTTTGGCTCTGAGAAGCCAGGCTGGTTCAGAATTGTGTTTTCCCATCCAAATGAGTACCTTGACCTGGGTCTTCAGCGAGTGATAGAAGCATTACAATAGCGTCTCTGTTTTAACACGATTAGGATAAAACGAGAAAGAATGTGTAAGTATAAGGAGTGTGGCCAGTGACTGGCTTCCAAGCCCCGTTGACTTATGAAACCAACTTCAAAACCAACTTCAAAACCATCTCCCAATCTTGTTTCCAAAACTCCTTTCATTTCTCAGCCTTCCAGTCGGATCCTGAGCAACCACTAACCCATCATAGGTAGCCAAGTCCCAGCAACTCTTTACTTGGCCTTCGATGCCAAAGAAATCATTTCGCCAAAATGCAACTGGCATCCGCCACCTCACTTGCACTCAAGATGACTGAGTAGCCATTCCACAAATCCTGTTTGGCGTGATGAAGAAGTCCCGTCACGACATCAGTCGATCTCATTGCAGCAGCTCCGTTCATCACTCTTCGCGACGAAGGGTTCGGATCTTTTCCCCCTTCACATCCCGGTTGGCCAGTCCAAGCCCAAGGATAGACTCGATAGTAAGTCGTTTCAGGATTGAATACGACTTTAACTGACTTTGCAACGATTATACCTTCAGTCAAAGGAGGCCAGCGGGTAGCAAAGGAGACATGAAAGTTCTAAGAAAGTTCACCGTTTGGATCCTCGCCCAGTAGTCGTGTGAATTGCAAATCCCCGTGTATGTTGTTGAACGTGATAGTGTTATCCAGCCTTATCAAGGCAACATATGTGCTGGGGATCACATATATAGCCTGTCCAACATTTTTTTTGGAAGAGAAACTCGCCCAGTCGTACCTTAACCCCTTGGCCGATATCACGCGCTACCGTAGTCATCAAACTCTGACCCGTCTGGTCCTTGGGGAACACACCAGCCGATGTAGTTGTTATACGGCGTGATTGGCCATCATTCTCAGGACCTTTAGATCCACGAAGCATTATTCCGGGACCTATGAGTAATTTGTTAGACTGATCAGGCTACGGACGCTCGAGGTCCTGTCTTGAGTCTTCATCAGACTCTAGATCGCCGTTATCTTCCTCCACTCCAGTATAAGCAACCTCACAAGAAGCAATGTAGCCAGGAAGTTGGTTCGCCCGCGACCTATCCCCGTTTTGCTTGTCCAACATAACCGCGATTTTTTGGTCAACGGTCATCATAGGCTCCATAACTCTGATATGATACGGCCGTTTCAAGAATGTCTCTGTCACATCTTAAACCACAGCCCGCAGCTGGTTCTCCGGAAAGGATCTATACGCGCATCGATGTCTTCCCACATTTTAATGTCCTGATTTCCAAAAAAGATTTCCTTGTCTATTCCATGTGGCTCGATAAGATCGAAGAGAGAGGTCCTTCCCTGGTTCCATAGGGGATGGTGAGGCTCAACAGGCTTGTGGTGCCTCCCTTCTTCAGTATAAGACGCTATTGTAAAAGGGCACTCGTTGATTGTGAGAGGCCAAGGCCGCGGTGGAAAACTCTTGACGAAGAAGTGGTACCAATAAAGGGAACACTCCATATTCAGAACGTCTTGCAGTATAGAACACTCTTCTTCGCCGAAAATTGTTTCAGGTCGCTTGCCATCCGGGTTGAGCACTATTGAGTATTCAGCCTTTTGGAACCCAGTCTTGGCTGTGTTCTTTATACTTGAGGATATGAAGAAGAATTTGATATTTGTTTTCAATGATGTTATCAAAAGTTTACAACGACTGAGATCATGCTGAGGATAAGAGAGACTACCAACTTTGAAGCTAAGGTACCTACTGTAGCTTTGCTCCTTCTATAGGTACCCTGTCTCTCATTCACCTCTTTCTCTTTCTTCATTATCTTCCTTGTCTCGAAAGATGCAAATTTTTCAGCCTTTGAGAACCAACAAAGGCTCTCTCCTCTTTGTTTCAAAGAATCAGGTTTTAATTTCATAATCAGTACAAGGAATAGAAGCAAGACCTGGCGTTTCTTACATTGTTTGACCTGGCCTGGCTCACAAAAGTTAAGTGCCTATTCTGGGAGTTACTTAAATTTGTCAATCTCATCTTTGATGGAATGGTCTTTCTTGCACTTTATCTAGCTTCATCATGAGGCCAAGGTACCTCTGCACATCTAAGGTACTGGGAACCACGACTTGCCTACCCTATTCTTGATCCAATAGGTATTTCGGCATATTCTAATGCAAGGCTGAGGATGACCTGGCACTCTCCCAAGAATAAACAAAGACCTACTCCAGCCGGTTCAGGCCGATGCTTTCCACCGACAGCTCAGACCCTAGATCCAGGCCGGTCTCGCCTATGGAAGAATGCAACACGCCCAATTGAGACATATTAAGCACGTCCCCTACGGTAGAGCAAAGAGAGGAGCCAGAGAGAAAAGTGAGGCAAAAGTGCATCCAATTGCACTTGTGTTGCACTTGGTCGCAGTTCAAATTTGTACTCCGGCGCCAAACCCGGCCGTCCGCTACGGATAGATCCCGTCCAGGGCCCGGTTCACCAATCGGAAGACTAGACTCATGCCCGGGCCCCGATGTTTTTATTTAAAGGCCCCGAAATTTTTTAAGGTGCAGATGCCATCCAACGGCCATTGAAACCCCAGCTCGGTGAGCGTGAAAAATTAGAGGCGGTCCGACTTATGGGGACGGGGAAACGTTGAGGGGATTCACTTATGCTGTTTAATGGATATCAAGCAAGGGTTGTTTGAAGCGGCTGGTTGGAAACAGCCGGTGGTTAGTGTGCGAGTGTGAGTGATATGACCGCCATCGGATGGTAAGCTGAGGGTGTCTGTCAAATCGAAAGGAGATAGACGCCGCTCAGCTGCAGAAACTTCAAGACATTGTTATCAAATAGATAACTAAATTAGTCTACTCATCACGCAACAGCAACAAAAGAAGGAATATGCTCTTCATTCCCTTCTGGCCGTGTCATGTCCACGTCAGCGAGTGCAGTGCGCCTGGTGGTGGCCTGTGAGTGGTGAAGGTGCGCTTCCTATGTGTGCTTGAACCCCTACAATCCAATGCGATACCGATACCCGAACAGAATCTGACAGCCAGGGCAGTCTTAGGCACAGTAGACTGCTGAATCTCGGTGCATTATCCCCTGTCAGAGTGTCATAGAGATCCTGCATGGGAAGATAAACCGATTCTCACTGGGTGTAATCCCAGGCTTACATACGATTTACATTTGATGACGGGATAATTGCGGCATATGTCTGGTATAATCGTGGAAGTATGCAGCCGCCTGCAGCCAGCCATTCTCAGCTTCGCTTGGCTAGGCCAACGACCAATACGTACCAGACTCATGGAACAGAATCCACTGTGAATAACAAACATTCACGAACAACTCATCGAGGAAAAGAATTGCAGTCAGGGATATAGAGAGTAACTAGACCTTATTATTAAGCTCGCTTTCGCGTAAACTGTCAAGCTCCAAAACTAATCCCAATCAAATTGTCCGCTGCATATTAGATCGAAAAGCAACTTTTTGAAAAGAATTTTCGTACCAGGGTTTAAAACATCGAGCGAATAGAAATAAACCACAACTGGCACATGTTTTAACACCACCATTACGACCCATTATCAGCTGTGATGGTCTCAGTTATGTCCGTAACTATCACACTAGGAGTAATCTCGGACCTCCTTAACGAAAAATTTGAGGGAAAAAAACAAAGATAGTCAGACATGGGATACCACAAGATCTGTCGGGATATCGACTAGGCGAAACTCTAGATGCTCCCAGATCCTGCAAGCGTCCACTCCTCCTCTTCAAAGAGCCAAGCTTTTGACGATCGTTGATAACGTCTCAGTCTAGCGTGCTCTTAGGGCAGGGGAGAGCAGCTTGAGCAGTCGAGCTGGAGGGTCACAACGGAGGAACTGTACGCTTCGGGCTTGGGTTTCGATATGGTTCTGTTTGTTGGCATTTTTGCCTCCCGCTACAGGGAGCCTCTGTTGATGGTGAGTGGTTGAAATGGTGATGGACCTCGCATCTCGAACAGCCGTGCCCTCAAAGGTTTGGAGCTTGGGAAGCCATCCCCGCGATAACCGGCCCCCGTAAATTTTCTGGGGTTTAACTAGCTAGTGCTGTGTGTTGGGGGAGGTTTGAACCAGTTGGAGCACTTGGTCCTGCAAAATGGAGAGAGAAAAAAGTCTAAACTAGCATCATGAATGCGGATGTGGCCCTCTAATGTCACCATTTGGGGATCGGGACCTGAAGTGGCTTGGAACTTGGGGAGAAAAAAACAGTCTGTTCGCGAACAGTGACCCTTTGTTTGCCATGCCTCTATACCCGATCTTGGGAGGGAGTAATCGTATGAACAAGTTGAGCACCCTGGATGTGAATGAATGAAGCCAAAATGAGGCCGTTGGTGTGGATAGACACTTACAATGGAGATTGTTTACGCCTTAATTCGCCTCTTGCAACACAACATGCAGCTATTCCCACAGAACGACACCACTGAATTGGACGACTGTATTTTTCATGCCGTCTTCATCCGTCAAGGGAGGCCGTGAGAGTCCGAACTCCGCACTCGGTCTCCTCCAGCGCGGGGAACGAGATGGGGAAAGCTCTTGTCTTACAGCTAAAGTTAACGTTATCCACTGTAGCCAGCACAAGCACTAACAAAGGACCACAATGTCCGAGTATTGACGGCAATAACCGGTTAATGGGAATCAGGGACCAATGTTTGCTGTGAATCTGTCGCATCTCCCAATCATGCCACGCCTAATTAGTTAGAGCATCCGAAATGCAGTTGGACTTGATCCGATATCCCACTAATAACTTCACGTCATTAGCACGGGCATAGAAATTTCTCGCAAGCAACTGTAAGCACCAGGGAAATCAATGAAATACAAAGACACACACCCAATCGCCCAGGTCTCTTCTCGATACCGGCTTCCTCCCTAGTTAGTGGCATGTCTTGTCTCTCTGCCTGCTCGTGTTGCACAGCTTCAAGGCAAGGAGCGGGACGTGCTTACATACATACATTATGGTGCGCGTCATGATGACTTAGAGACAAGACGTTATTGAACATAAAAGATAAAAGAAAAGAAGAGAAAAGTGCAGCTACCAACAGGAAAGTGCAAAGACAGACAAAGTGATTGGCCCGTTGCCTGCTTACTTTCTTTTTCAACCCCTGGCCTAAGCTCGTGTTCCGCAAAGTTTCTCGAAGCTCCAGGATCTCGATGTGCTGAGCACAAAGATAACAGATTATAGCTGAGCTACTGAGCCATTCCAGGTTATTTTGAGCCAGCCTCATGCACTTGATTGTTTCTTAAGGGAGGGTCATGAAACGGATCTATCAACTTTTGAAAACCGAGGCGGGTATACACACATAGCCGGAGACAATGGCCACGATGGATAGCACGTTAGTACGTATGAGCTATGAACATAATCATGCTTAATGCTTATACAACACAGCGGGTTATCAATCTCTCATTGGGTTCCTGAATCACGTATACCTTGACGTACCACATAAGTGTAACATGGTCTGCTAACACAGAGCGTCTCGCCATTCAAATCTTTGTAGCACTTTTGTAACAACCACTTGTTTCTACTAAGCTCTTGAGCACTTGTCATAGATCAACATATCGGGGACCCGGATATCCAGAGGCTTTGCAATATTTCGGGTCTCTTTCTAAAGATATCAAGCGCCTAAAAAAGCAATAATCCTATGATAGAAAACGTTTGTAGGTATATGTGTAAGACATCAGCGCACAGCCCAAGACAGACGGTGGGGGCCACGCCTTGTCCAGCTAAAATTTTGGAAGCAGGAATAAGATGCACGAGAAAACGCCACAGGTATGGGATAGTCCACACGAGCGTGCTAAACCGTACGAGACAGGCGTTCTAGGCTGAAGGCCTTTGCAGCCCCAGCTTCGTGGGCAGCAAGACACCGCCTCCACTTACGCAGCAGCAAAACATGTGCTGAGGAATTCAGGCTTAGAGACGTGAGCGCGGTAGAACATTGTCTCTATGTGTAAGTCAGAGACATGGCTGCCCAAAGGGAGCCGCGGGTGCGAATGGTAGCACCCCTTCATCCTTCAGGTCTCAGACAAGACGTGGGAGAAAGCCGTGTATTCCCTCATAGGCGAGATAACCGTAGTCATAGAAGTCCATGTTTTCACTTTTTCCCTTTATCTTCGGCTCTACTGACATGGCGCCTTTGCTGATGCAACATCATTGTCGAGCCTTGCATTGCGCAACAAGACCCTGTTTTGAGGTCTCAGCGAGGCAATTGGATTTGGTCAACACCATTGTTACAAATGGAAACTGAATGGCGACAGTGTAAGACGGATTGACCCATAATAGCCGGATCTTCCGTTATTGGGCGGTGCAGAGGGACGATGTGGTCAGAAAGATGACGCTGGAGCCTGAGGTACGTGTAAGTGTGTATGTAAATGAAGTGCCGCTCGGCATAAACGATGATCCTTCAATCTGAAACGGAGATGTATGTGTCAACGTAACAGCCTATCAAATTGACATTGAACAGCCGACGATCAAATCATATCAGCATGAAAAACAGGGCATCAACAGAGTCGCAGGTTATCGGGGATGGCTGTGGTTGTAGTCAATGGCACTGAGTGGGAGTGAGTGGTGCAAGAGGCGTTAAGTCCATTCGGCCTTTGAGCCGCAGTTGCTGATGGTGGGCATGTTTCCACGTGGTGTAACCACACCAAAGGTACCCGACTGTTTTCTCATCCTGGCATAAAATACAGAGCAAAGGGCGTTTACCTTGGAGACAACTCAGGGATGAAGGATGAGGGATAAAGAAGGGTGTTGGCATAGTCGTTAACACTACATCAAAGTTGTTGAGAACTCCCTTCCTTGTACGGATAGAGGCTGATTCATTCTCTCTCCTGTAACTCCAGTGCGATATCCTCTTTTGGCCAGAGGCATGTGTATTGCGTTGCACAACATTTTACATGGATGTTCACGAATTACAGCCGCCCTGCCTTTGTAACACCTCAACCGCTGATACGGCAGGGACCCGAACCAAGCGACGAACCAAGCGACGAACCGGAAGCCATTGAACAGAGAAGGATAAAAAATTTCTTTTTTGTTGGTGAGACCTCAATTGAGAGTGGCTCGCTGACATTGTCTTGGAATGCGAAGAGAGTAACTAATAAAGTAACTATTGTTTTGTTTCTAAAACATCAGGCTATGTCACCCTGTCATGACGGTTCATCACAACCGCCCTGAAGAGCCTCAGAGACAAAAAATGCCGAGATGACATCCGATACTTCCTGAGAGGCCAATTGGCTGTAAGGCTTGAAATGAAAAGCAAAAAAAAAAAAAAAATTGTCCAAGACACTGAGATGATACTGGTCAATATCGATAGTTGTGCAAATGCCGTGCTTTAGCAGTACCAAAGTCCATTGTGCGTGCTGTAGAGCAAAGCATAGTAATGCAAAGCCACGATGGATACTCTGTAACCTTGCATTTTCTTTGTAAGAGGCAAAGTTATCCCTCAATTCAATTCGACTTACACAGACTCCGATGGGCAGATTGTATTGACACGCCTAGCGGAGCAGACCGAAACAACAGTCAAAACCAAGATCAAGGACCAAGGTAATTGAGGTGATATGATGTTCCTTGAACCAAGCAAGGCACAATAAAGCAAGGATTGGGCCTAGATTGGCGCGGGCCGACGTCACAAAGAAAGTGGTAGGTTTCCGGCAACACAATAACACAAACACAGTCAGCATAACACACAGCGCAACTCATCCATTCACAGCGCAACGCAACCTCCGGGCCGAGCCCGCCGATCAAAAGAGAAGTTTTCCTTTCCGGGGTCAGGCATGATAGCCAGGCACAGACAGGTACAGGGTTTCGATATGTCAAGAGTAGAGGGTACAGGAGCTGCCACGTAGTGTAAGGCATCAGAGTCAGGTACCAAGGACAGAAGACAAAAACACTCCTTCTAAGCGTTGGTTCGAAGAGGCGATCGATCGAGATGACAACAGATTCGAATGCAAGTACGAAAAGGCAAGAGTCCTACAGTTACATAGAGTCTAGCACGTACCAACAACACTGCCTTAGTAAGATTGTAATGATGTGTTGAAGTGAAGCATGAAAAAGACTCCATACTTCCGAAACAGCCCACATTGCTCCATATTATGCCACTTGTTATTGATTCTGATGCAGACCAGAGAAAAGTAGAGCAAAGCAAGGTAAAGTATGGTTGAGATGCCGGAATCTTGGGGTTTCACTGCCGGACCAAGCGAGCGAGAGGAGGAACTGCAATGGCTGGCAATGCATTGTTTCGCCATCTGCCGAGGGGGAAAAAAAAAACAATTTCACGACGAAAACAGCTCATCAACCGCCCAGCATCGGAATGGGCAGATAGAAGAAACAGAAGTGGGCTATCATGCTCTCGTATCTGTATCTGCATCTTCTTTTTTACACCTTTAGCGTCAGATTCCCCAGAAACGAGACAGGAAAAGCTGGAGACTGCAGGTTTTGCCCTGGATTATTTGAAGTGAATCTCACGATGGCCGGACCCTGCCGATAAAATTATGTTGATCTGAGCCGACCAATGCAAATTTTGGTACGGAGTACGTACTTTGCTTGTTCCAAGTCAAGTTGGCGCCATCTCCTTTTTGGTTGGAAGAGGCAAATCTTCAAGATGCCCTTGAAGGCTTTTGGTTGGAGCTTTACACGCCCATCAATTTCACCTTCAATCTTGCAATGATATCCAATCCAATCCCAACAACAGAACAAAGAGGTGTGAAAAAATTTTCAATATTAGGTTGGGTTGATTGTTTGTTTCAGGGTCATAGCTCCAAAGTCCCCTAATTGTAAAACAAAAAAGCCAAGCGTAGAAATGATTAATGGCAATCCACCATAAAATTTTCCTTTATTGTACACGTGCGAGGGCCAATTGCTAGCTCAGATCATCAAATTTAGTTGAGAATCGCCGATGATGATGAATGATGCGCTGGCAGAGCGGTCCAGAAGTTATTGAGTCTCCATACCTGAGCCTAAGCCTTGAGCTAAGTTGATTCACGGCCCGCTATGATCATGACGTTCAGAGACCAATTGACCGACCCCCTTTGCTCCATTGGACCCGTATCGTACCTTTTTAGTAACCGGGTTTTCGGGAAGCTAAAATCTTTCTTCCATCTCACTGGGAAGATTCTCAGGTGGTAGGTGACAAAATGATAGGGCTTTATCCCATACTAAAGATAGACGAATAGTGCTTAAGTCATCTCGTCAGCCTCTAGTTCTGACCTGGCCTAGATGAAAGTTTGATAAGTGTTGGAGGAAAAGGCTTTCCGTGCTTTATCGGCCCAAGCCTCTATCTCTCGCTCGCTCCCTTATCCCTATCAAGGGACATATGTGATGGTTGCATGAGCGGGATCCCCAGGGGGCAACTTGATGAGAGAGGCCGGCTACTACCAACCAAGCGGGTGTATCGTAGAGTTTAGCTTCAACGAATTGACTTGGCTTATGATATGACCAGAATGGATAACTTCGGGTGTGATATTATGCTACGTACTTTTCATTTTCGTGGTGGCATCATATTGACAAATGAGCACGTTTCGGGTTCCAAAACAAGCTCTGATGACTGACTGAACTTTGCCTTTTGACTTTTGAGCCGCATGACACCCAAATTGCGAATCTCGGTTTCATGAGGCCCCATTCATCGGCGAGGCGAAAAGAAAAATCATGCTACTTGATATCCACGAGGACGTTGAATCTTTAAGATTGTTAGTCAGGCTGTCTCCGTAAAGCGCAAGGGGTTACGGCCGGCCATCGGAGCTGCTATGGCTCATACAGTAGTCCCGGCCAAGCTTTCACATCGAGTCTGGGGAACGGAGCTGAAAGCGGCTCTAAGGTTAGCATTGTCTTCTGACTGTTGCAAATATTCTTTGCTGTTACTCAATCATTAAAGTTTGTCTGGAATTACCGGATAACCCTGGCTCTTGGTTGTCGCTGCGCGCGCATCCGTTTAGTGATTCGGTCGTAGAATTTTAGCTTCGACGATGGTAACAGATTCTAATGCCGTTGAAACTTGGGTTCTCCTTTCTTAGCATTGAGATGCGTGGAGCCGAGATTGCTGAGTCACTGCACATGGAAAGTCGATCCATCCCAGTCTCTCCCTGGCGGTGACTGTGAACTTGGTTGTAAAACCCCGAGAAAAGCAAATTTACCCACATAGTGTCGATGTGTTGGTATCTGTGTATGAGCCTAATACCATCGATTATGCCATCCATCAAGGGTGACACTCGAGAGAGTGAACAAACATGGAGAATTATGCACACTCAGATTTTGGATACTTGTCTTGCTTTGTATGGAGGGAGAAGAAAAAATTCTCTTTGCCTATAGTATGCTATGGTATCCAATGATGTGCTATGCTGTGCAATGTAGTGCAGTCTTCCGCAGTTCCTGTCAATGCCCAGTGCCCGTAGTCAAAAGCGCAGTTATACCTCCCAATAGAATAATCCATCGACCGGCTTCTTGCCTGGTCGGTCCTGTACGCCAGACCCAAATGTCCCCAGCCGTTCGTGTCCCGGTATCATGATAAACCTCCCGTGCTCCCGTAATCCATGTTCTGAAACTTGATATGATATCAACCCGCCCTGTATTTGGTACAAGATACCGATGGACAAAAGCCACCCAGACGATCCCACCAGAGAAATGGTTGAGATAAAAAGAAATCGTGATGGGTCGATGTAAAACAAACTTTTTTTTAATGCAGTGCTCCGGTGTAATGCCCTTCTTTGGTACAAACAGATTCTTCGATAAGATAAAAGAAAGAAAAAAAAGGCGTGAAGTGTGAGTTGAGGTTTTCGTTGATGCGTTTGATAGTTGTAGATGTTGAATGAGTTGCGTGATAGGATGTTTTTATGATGTTTAGATGAGGTTGTACGTGTATGAGTGTTGTTGTTGAGGCGTCGTGCTTAGTATGATCGCCTTCGCTGGGTCCTCACATTGTCGAAAGACACTGCGTACGCTCTGAGTTCCTTCCTCGCCTTGTCTGACAGTTGACTTGACTCTCCTGTTGTCGAGGTGCTTTGCATGGAGCAGAGGCTGCTGTGGGAGCTCGAAGGAGTGAGGGATCGGACAGTTGACTGCTCAGTGCCGTAAGGCTTGAAGGTGGGCTGGCTCATATGCCTTGAGCCATATGGCTTCGCGTTGGAGAAATCGTAGGCGGGGGAGAGGTAGAAGCCCGAGCTGGAAGATTTCGATGGCCATTGGCAAGGAGGAGAAGCCACACCAGGTGAGCTGGCTTGAGAGCTTGTCGTTGACGTCTTCTCAAAGTCGGCCAGTCTGCATGATTCAGAGCAGTAGGCATCAGTTGATGATTGAACCTGCTTGTCGCAAGCCAGGCAGAAAGAGTGAGCCCAAGAATCGAAGTCCATGGCTGCGATGTTGTATGTGGTTGGTGAGTGAGAGTGGTGTGTGAAGGGATCAACCCAAGAGGCGGATAAGTGAAAACTCTTTTGTATCCAAGTGAAGTCGAGTAGGATCAATAGTTCAAGAAGTACAGGAAGCAATTGGAAGGATTGCAAAGTAAAAGTGTCGAGATGATAGTGAAGAAGATCAGAGGTCAAGAGGTTCGAGGGGAAGGGTTATGTATATTCTTGGTCAGTGGCCCAGGCACAGCCTTGGTCGATGATCAGTTGCACGACTAGGATGGCGCTAGAGGTACATTGCCTAGGAATTCGTGGAGGAGGGTACCAAAGCACACCACTGCTCCATCGATACGTACTTGTCTTGGTGGAGTTTTGCAGACAGGTGGGGGCGCCTTGCCGCTCTCAATGCCCTGCAGCAAAGATGTTAGTGCAGTCAAGGATCCAATAGGAGTGGTACGTACATGAAAAATTGGCCCACCTTGGATTCTGATGGGACGCCCGCCAGGTGTGGGTTGCTCTCGTTTCAACTGGGTGTGTCGTAGACACACCTGGGTGTCTCACCCTCAGGGAGTGAGTGTTGGAGAGGGTGTGCCAACAATAGCAAGAGAGTGGAGATCTAATGCAGAGGTCAAAGAAGTGCCCTGCCCTTCAGTGAGCTCTCACTGCTCTCCAGGCCAGGCCTGCTTCTGTAGGCTGTAGCAGGGCAGAGAAGGACAAGACAAGCCTCCACGACCAAAGGACCCAAGACATTCAAACACCAGACACAGGCGTGTGATTCTACTGGAGACATTGGCTGGCTGACTTGACTGTGTCTCTTCCGCTCTTCCCTGCCCTGCCCAACTTGGCCAAGGCTATGAGATTGCGATGGATAGACGAAAATTTTCAATGATTCAATTATGCTCAGTCATGTCCACAAGAACAATCACCCATATTGAGCTTCAATGAGGTGACTCAGATGGGTTCTTAACGGGGGCCCTGAGGGTCCCGGATGGCACCGCGAAGGCATCAGCCGAGATTTTTCGCTGGGGACTGAGCTGATGAACACCATAGCGACACCGGAGGTGGGCAGTGGGCTGTTGCTCGCCTCTGTTTTCCGTTACCTACCGTGCAATTCTGCACGGTTCTGCCCGCTTGCTAGAGCTTTCGGAGTGCCCCAAGTGCCCCCTCTCCCCGCAAGACGAAAGGTTGTGCTGCACAAAGGGTGTTCGACCCCCATGTCCTCCGCTCTCTGTGATGTGAATGGTGTGAGGCCTGGTCGACAATGGTCTGCTTCCAAGTCGAGCATCGTAAATTCTCTTCCTCATGGGATTTTATTGCTGGCATTCTGTTTGATCCAGTGACCACCCCGCTCATGAATGGTCAATGGGTGATTGATATTCGTGATTAAAATCGAGTCTAGGGAGGGGTTGCAAGCACGAAACAACACTGATGCAGGCCCTGTTGGTACCTTGCCCATACTGTATTATGCTGCTTGATGCTCTGTGCTTTTGCTGTAACTGTTGCTCCTGCGGCGTACTGCAATCTGTTTGGTGGTTGTATGCTTCCAGTGCTTCAAAATCGTCTCTCGCACAGCGGCCCACAGGAATGGGGACGGACTGTGAAGGCGTCCGCCTCTAGGTAGCCAAGGAAATTGGTGCCTCAGGCAGAGAAGTACCAGCTGTGCGCCCGCAAAGACAACGGAATGAGTTTAGTGCTGCTGCTGTTCTAAACTTGTAGAGGCATAGTTGATTCAATGCCCCTTCCCACATCCCTGCTGCCGTCTGCATCTCCATCTCTCTCCACTTTAGCTGCTTCACTTCACTTCACAAATTTCTCCACCTCGAGCACGCAAAATAACCACTAACATTGGCAACGTGCTCTTTGAGTTCTGCTCCCCTTTCAGGGTCAATCAAGCTAGCCTTGTCAATCTCAACAACTTACAAGATCGTTCGCAATGGCTAGTCCCTGTTGTGACTCCGGACTAGGAGGATTTAAGATGTTGGTGCTCGAATGCGTTGCACAAGTGGGCGAATAGTATGAAAGCACAGACACAGCATAGATATTTATTCATACGCGAACTTTCTCTGCCGTTCACTTAATGCTACAGTTTATAACACGACACAAGCTCATATACATCACACAACAAACCACATGACCAGGATCTTCTTGACGCCATAGAGAGCAACCAAAGCCACCTCGACCAAGAGCTAAGCAGACGCGCAATCGAACTTTGTGAGTCGCTCGAAACGCTCGATGCTACAGGAAGTGTGAGTGACGCCATATGGTAACGAATGGCATGTTGATGCTCTCAAAAGACTGCGTCAGGCCTGTATGGAACCGAGGTCAGCTTCCCGAATGGGCATCCTGAGCAACAATCAACCATTCAGAGTCCTCTCCCAGGTTTATGGACGCTGTAATATCTGCAATGTCCGTCCGTACCATTCGACAACAATTTCGACTGCCGTTCTCCCACTATCAAACTTCTGTTGCTCTACATCACACCATTGCCTAGTCTTTGCACCTTGATAGCCAACAAGCCAATTACCATCAAGCTCCTATCCACCGTAATGGTCCAATGTCGCCATCATGCCTTGAGGAGGCGACCGTTTCTGAAACCACCAACCAACCTTAACCCACAGTCTTGGGCTATGAAAACTACAACCACAATTACAATCCGTGCAGCTCGCCACCAAACATTTCAAGGTCGTTCTCGACCAAGAACCGATCATCGATGGGAGATCAACCACACTGGACCCTTGATTTTCACTGTAGATTCTGGAAAGGAGAATAAATTTCTTCATATCATCGCCACAAGCCACTATGGGCTGGTACCAGTGAGGCTTCGCGGGACTTTTTACATTTCTAAAATGCCCGAGTGGTTGTCGTGCAGCCGAGTATCAGAGCACAAGTAGATAAACTACACTTGATCCGAATTGCCTCTAGTAATTCCGCCAAGAATGATATGCGCACCTCAATGAATGCATAATTAGCATCATGGAGCAGAGGCCAACCGCAGGGCACTTGGCTCTTACATTACTGTCTTACCCTACTCTATGGCGTCTTTTTGCTCGAGTTTTAGAGCATACCAATAGCCTGTCCGTCTCCTGAAGTAGAGCTTGTATCAGTTGAAGCGTCGATGACCTGAAGGAACCTCTAGGCGCTACGAGTCAAACCAGCCTGTGCGTTCGTTGCCTTACCCCGGGTTCACCGGGAATTGCATTGTTAAAAGGGAGCGAGATTGACAATGGCTGGCCGCCTATCGTGATCATCAACTAACACCAGCATTCAGCCATGCGTTGCTGATCCCCTGGACTTCTCAGCAAAACTATTCCATTTTCGATCATGCCTGCGTCTGGGGGCGGATGCGACAAGGGGCCCAGAGCGAATCATTCTCTACCATTGATCTGCACTCCATCCAACTGCATCCCCGTCCTATTTCTGCCGCCTGACCACTTATTCCAACCTCTTCAAAATCAACAAGGTCGCATCATGTATCACGGCCATTTCGTTGCTTCTAGTTTTGCGGTCTCTGACACTAGCGGGTCAATACTGCCTATGGGGTGCATGTTGTCAACATTGGCTCCCTTGGAGGTAGGCCTGACAAGACGCCAATAACTATTTCCCCGGATTCTTGTGGAATCGGGCCCTAGTCAAAGATAGCAAACACGCATAATCTTTCAGTGGTACATTGCTATCCTGTCCTCTGAAACACCTAGTTAGATCATACGTTCAAAGTCTTATCTGACATCGTTTCGGGGTAGATTTAACATATCCACCAATACGATGTTGAATACGCTATCAGACGTAACTTGCTCAAGATATTGCCTATTAATCGACTGGCGGCAGACATTAGCTATGTTATTCGCCAATCAACAATTTTACTCGGCATGTCGCGGCAATTGCGCTGATTAGGTTTCATTCGGGTCTCCACGGCCTCAAATCAAGGTTTCTGCCAATTGTCTATCATTTTACGACGCTACAGCAATTTTGCTACCCGAGACTGTGGTGCATTTATGAGGAGCAACAAAAATTTATCGCCGAATCAAAGATTCACACAACAGCGCTGATCTCACGATGTGTCTCCAGAGCAGTGACGATCAGGCCCGACGATGACACTTTAAAGACGTTGAAGGTTCATTCCAATTACAAGTCTTGCTGATATGTCTGATATATCATGGCCGAGGTAAATTACCGATATCTTCTTAATGGTGATGCCCCCACTCAATTGAGTGAATATCCATTTACCAGATAGATCGGGTTGCATCTGTCGTCACTCGAGCGCCCGCAGCAGCATTAGCAAAGATATGGCGCATATGATGCGGATTCATCATACAATCAAGTCTCCATCGTACCTTTTTGATAAGATAGACAGCCGAAGGGTCCCCCCACGATTTCATCAGCTCGTCCTAGATTAGCAATGCCTGTTCTTAGCTCGTCGGACACAGCGACCAGATTGGAAGTTGGGTCATAGATTGTCTTCGGACGCGGTTCCAGCCGCCCAGCCCCATTAGCCAAACTGTTCGGTCTAGAACGGTGAGCTTTCCTAATGAGCACAGGATTTCAAATGGTCAGCCGTTGACGCCGAAAATTGAAGAGTACGAAAGGTTTTCGCCGTTGGCTTACTACTACGTAGTAGGTAACCTGCGCCGTCCTCATACATGATGGCATCAGGAACCACGAAGGATGCTACAAAGATAATAGACAGGGGACGATGCTTGCTACACTGGCCACGCGGGCGGGAACCAAGGAGCTCGTTTATCCGCTAACTTAAAAGACACAAGTTCTCAAAGTTCAAATTCTTCGACCTTATTTGGGAGTTATTCCGTACTACATGGGATGGGGGATGGGCGATGAACAAGATTTCGGGAAGCCCGGTTTCTCCTGGCAGTTCTCCTATGTGCGGGAATAGATAGCAATGCAATGATTGCACTGCCAATATCTCATCTCAGCAGCTGCCTCGATGTAAGCGAACCGCTGGGGAGATGGCCAGCCTCATCCGAAAGTTGCATTCTCTTAATCGATTCGCCCAAGGCTGCAGGTCAGCAATCCCAAAGGAGATTAACTCACAAAAGAAGAAGTAATGTCTTTCCGTGTTGAGAATCTGTGGCGTTCAATATTATACCAAATCGAGAAATCGCGCAGGCTCAGCTACAGTTCTGTCCAACCATTCAAGACTTGCAGAGTGACATCGAACCCCCGCCCAACTTGAGGACTTACAAGTTGATGCAGCACATCACCGGAGCAGATGAACCATCTCAGCTGGGGCGTTCGAGATGTTGCAAGGATTGAGAGGTTCATCTGAAGAAATATTGAAAGATTCGCGTGGTCTGGTGGTGCAGTTGATGGTGGGCTCATCGATCACCTCACCCTCCGACCAGGTTGACCAAGCCCTCTGGTAGGGGCTCGTGGCCATGGTCTACCAGCCCCTATTCTTGACGAAGCCCGTGCGAAGCGCGCAGTGGCGGCTTTCAAGTCAGGATTGAACAGAAGTCTAGCCAAGCGGCAGAGAATGTGCGCACAACGAAGCTTACGAACTGGAAGAACAACTACATTGCTCCTATACCTCGATCACTGCACTAAGTTAAAGCTGCTGTGAGTACAAGTACTCGATCGACGAAAAAGAAACTACTAGCAGATCGCCTGCCTAGGATGACGCGAGCACCGGAGACGGTGGCATCGTCAAGGGTCCAAGAGCTTGGAGAAGAGGCGAGCAGGCAATGTCGGTTGTTCAAGCCAACAAGATTACTATTCTTCGCCAAGGAAAAGTTTTCCTGACAAGCTGAAGAGTTGCAGAATTGTATTTGCCGATACATGTCGGCTTAAATCGGATGGAGTGTTTGTTGAGTATACCATCAGCTCAGCACGACTTTGTGCCGTACCGAGAAGCTCTGTGCCTTGCAGAATCAGCAACGAATGGGCTTCAGGTACGTCCTCCGGACTTCTCATGCAAGTCAACTTTATGGGATCGAAAGAGGCAACCAACAAAACGAACACAGCCAGCCGCATTCAGGAATTGGGCGATAAGACCCGAAAATGCATTCTCTGGGTGTGGTGTGGTATTACCGTAGTGGTGGCCTCGTGCCCAATAGCCAGTTGAGCCATCTCATTCGTCGAATAACCACTATGATCTGACAAAATTGAGATTGAAGTTGATAGGAAATTTTTCTAGCTCCCGAATTTTCAGTCTCCTGAGCCATTGTCGCTAGGAAAAAGCGTAGGCGAGTCCCTTGCTCTGATCCCACGGATATTGTTAACCATTCATCGACTGTGCCAAGAGATATCCCCGGAGTTGATTGTAGGTTGAAAGCGGGTGCATCAGCTTAGGGTATCAGGGCTCTCTGACAGGCACTGGATGATGGATGACAGGAATAGCCTGAACCTGGTCAGCCTGCCAAGTTAGGCATGATCTACAAAAGCCTATCGCTACGTACCTTGCCATCCAGGGGCTAGCGGTTGAGCTAAAACTGTTAAAAGCTGGTTAACGGCACACCTTTGCTGCCTGCGTAGGGCTCAAGGCTAAGATTTAGAGCTCAAGGCTCGAGAGAAGGGCATTGTCCACTAGCCGTGGCTTCCCTAGTGCAATTTTTATTTTTATTTGGCTGCTTTTCTATGGGGTTCCCTTTTTGCAGTTTCGAGCAGCTGGGGTGGCTTATCCCAGAAAGTGAAAGCGCTGTCTGAGAATGCCAAGCTTCATTTCATTGCGACTGGGGACAGAGAATGAGATGACCAGATCGGCCGATTGCTTGCATGACGACATGAACTTTTCCTTTCCTCTGGCTTCCGTTTTCCCTGTTATGTTGCTTTGTTGGGGCCCAGACTCGAGTATGGGCTTGAGGCTCAGTTCTCGTGAGCTGATGCCATCGTGAGATTGGGTTGTGCAATGAGATCGGATTCCACTAGAGTGGAGTCTGAAAGTTTTTTTTTTTTTTTTTTATCTTTCTTATGCTTCCTCTTTCACCTTGGTTCCGTCTCTGACGATGATGGTGTTTAATCTTATTTGACAATATTTCGTCATTTTTGCTTCATTGTTTGTTTGAAGTTTTGTGAATTGATTTATAGGAACGTTGTTAAGATCGTTGACACGACGACTTTTGATAGATTGTAACTAAGATTATTGTGTTTCTCATGACACCAGCACCAGCGCGTTTCGAGATGTGGCGCATGTCGAGATGTTTCGTTCCTTGCAGTAGCTGTCATGTCACTCGTTTGAAACTGTGCCTGCGTCTGTGACTGACTGACTGACTGACTGACTGAGAGAGTGACTCTTTGAGAGGTGGAGTTTCTTCACTGCGAGACGTGACCTTGACGTGACCTTGACCCTGACCTTGGACCTTGATTTAGCAGCCGCTCTCGCTCAGGTCCGAAGAAGCCGCCTGTTCCTCTCTTCCCGCTTGGGGTGTGCGTTTACATGGTCTTTTGATTGGCTCACAAGTCGCTTAAAGTGCCGTGTCATTCGAAGATTGGTCGCATGGACCATAAAGAGCTTCATGATATTGATAGTCCCTGGTCGAACCAAGGTTTTTCTTTTCCTTTGATGAAGAAAAAGTTTTTTCATCCCTAGTTTAATTGACTTATTTCCAGGTTTTGTTATGATTTCTGTATTATTAGAATTCCTTGCATTACCATGTGGTTCTTGGACTCTGCCCTGCTGACGTTGGCCCTAAAAGTTGAGTCATGAGAAACATTCACAACGTATCAAGAAGGAGAAATTCAACGGTCGTCTCACAGCAAGCATTCCACTTATTCTATCAGTAACATTCTGATAATGGAAAACAGTCGCCAATGTCATTTCACTGAAAAGACTTGCATTTCACCCCTGAGATGATAGAGCGATTGGGTAACATTCGTATCCTCGCTTCGGCGGCAGGCAACGCAAGGACAGTAGACTCCGAACTCCTGCTCCTATTCCTATTACGACATACAAAAGTCTGGGGTTGATGTCGGGTTTTGCATCGAGCCGCATGCCATGCTCCTGACGTTGTTCCTCGAGTGAGTCGAGACTCTCGAGCATGGTCAGCAACTCACTTCAACTCAAGCGAAATGACCTGGTCTGAGAACCCCCAAGGACTTGATTTATCACCTACAAAACCTCCGTTGGCTCTCGCTTGCAGAATATCCCTTGGGTCGGAGTTGAAGTTTTCAACGCCGACACGTTTTTTCAGAGACATTCTCAAGCAGGGACCATATGGTGTCTCCATTGTTCAACAACGGTTCTGCAATATTTTCCTTTCCTTTTTTCTTTCCTTTTTTTATTTTATTTTTATTTTTATTTTTTTTAATTGCTTTGTCACCTCCCTCGACATCTTTGGCCTCGGTCTAGCCTGGAGCGTTGCATCGTGCCTTGTCTTGCCCGCTTGCTGACTAGGCAATCTGACATATCACATTCAACGTGCGTTCCCCCGCATTCTTTGTATCTTTTGCGACAAGGGTTGTTAATCTTCGGTTGAAGCAAATTTGCATGGGAAGCAGGCGGGAGCTTGTCAGCGTCAGGGCCCGTGGTGCCACGCTGCCATCTACTGCAGGTTCTGCTGCAGCGAGCAAGGGTGTCTGCTGTTCTGGCCATTGCTGTACAGATACGTAGGAGCACAGGCATCGTCAGTTACACCCTCAACTCTTTCAAGTGAAAGGATCTTGTTCAAGGGAGAGGAGAAAAAAAGTGATTGGGTAATGGTATATTGACCACCCGATTTCTTGACAAACATAAAACATGTTTACATCGTAGGGCATATTGCCGAAGTCCCAGGTTATTCAAGTCTGTGCGATGCCAGTCCAGGAGAGGTGTTTCCTACTCCCCAAGCGCAAGGGCCCGGGGCGAAATACAAAATGGCAAATTCCTACAGCATCAGGTTGCTGCAGCTGCATGCTTTTGGACAAAAAAGTAAGCTCGCCTTCGTGGCTTATCGGGGGGGTTCTTGGGGTTGCCGTGTAATCCCCGTTCCTGCGCTGAGTGGTCAATTGGGGGGGCATGGGGTTACAATTAGATTCTGGGCCGTCATGAAGCATTGAATCTGCATTTCAAGGGACAGGACAATAAGAAGAAGGAGAAGATGAGCATTAATTGACAGGCCTGCGTGGGGACTATCGAAGATCCGCTTCGGCCGCCCTCGCTTCGAAATATGGCGGGTGCTGGCGGCTCAAATGAGACAAATGCATACTCTGTACGTGTATGAGAAGCCAGTCCAGAAGGGACTTGACTTGTCAGATTGTACAACGAACATGAGCTTTTACTAGTTCTAGGGAGGGACAGAAACAGGCGTGTGTGGCAAAGACTCAGGCAGCCTCAACTCAACTGGCGATTAAATGCGAGGGGGCGAATCGAAATTTGCATACCGTTGCACCGCAGCCGGCATGTTTCCCTCGTCTATCAGAGAAGTTTTCTTTCTTGGTGGTGTTGTCTGTCTCGACTATGCAGACTCTGCCAGCTGAGGTCGCCACGAGGTCGCATTTTGTTGTACGCAACAATTTTACAAAATCAACCAATCCCGTCTGAGCAACCCCAGACTTGTGCTGCGCCCCTAGACGTGGGGAACTCCAACGTTCGTTGAATGTTGGAGAGACAGAAAAGAGGAGAAGGACACTGAGAAAGAAAAAAAGAGACTGGTCGTGTTGCTTTGCATGATATTATTTGCGGGGATCTTCCGTGCCGTCCTGTAGCTGTACCTCTAGCTGCAGTGTTGCGGCTGGCTACAGTACGAAATGAACCTCTGAAAGGCATTGTTCTGCGGCATTCATGAGTTTACCTGTCATGTTGTCTTTCCGTCTTTATTGACCCCTACGGTGATGAGTGGCATGATCTCTAACCCAGAAGAGGCTGTCACGGCGTGTCATGTTGCACAGCTTCAGTCTTGGCGGACCCTTCTCACTTTCTCTCACCTCTCACTGACACTAGCACTCTCGCTAGATGTTAACCCCGACGTTTTCAACCTCGCTTCGTCGTTTGACTAATTACCCCGGATTTTTCCAGGGTCGGACTCGGCATCGTCGGTGGCTTCACAGAGCTAGCGGCTACGCCGTGAACGGGGATGACAAACCTTCCATCGCATTGCGTTGGACTGTTTCTCCTTTGTTTGTTACAACAAGCGCTTGCATTAGGGACGGTGTGATTGCTACAGTACCATGGTCATGGAAACAGACCTTCCCGAGCTGTAGCTTTGGAACTGACAGTTGAAGGTCTGCATTCAACTGACACACGACGCTCTTGCGTGCGTTGGTGGCAGTGTTGTTATAAAGATCCGAGGGCTTGGGCCAGGCTCTCTGACGACATCTTCTTTGAGGCTCCTGTACGTTATGGGATCGTCCTGCATGAGGGCGACTTTCACCAGCCATCGATATGCATGTTAGTATGCTGGCTTGTTTAGTCGAAATGCAGCTATCCCTGGTCTGTAAGATACAGCAGATAGCTCAGCTTTGGTAAGAGCTAGCTTGGTGATAGGGAATATTGAGACTCATTCATTATCGAATCCCAGGTCACACCCCCTCTCCCGTGACCTCGATCACCGTTGCTATCTTGCACGTTTCCCGTTAGTCCAGTGCCTCTCGTGTGATAAGGACGAGTCTCGTCTATTTGCATTCTAGCGTACGAAAGTTAGGAGGGAATGCTGCACAGAACAACTCTGCTGCAATCAAAGAGGGGAAATATTGCGGAGGTGGCGCCTGAGTTGGATGATGTCTTGTCTTGTGCCGTGCCATGTGACGCATTTGATAAGGTGGCATTTCAATTGGTGCTTCTGCAGGAACTTTGAGACCCTTGCGTTTTTGAAATGACATGCTTCACAGAGAGACAGACAGGAAAAAGGGCGCGTCTGGGCATAGTGAGGGGAAATGGTGGGTGTGGTGACCTCTCACGGGACCATAGTGATGATCTTGGTGACGATTCGTTGCGTGGGGGGGAGGAAATCCATGGAAATGGTGATCTACAAGACTATGCACGGTCTAGGGTAGTGATAACGGACATAATACTCCATGTTGAATCAATCTAAGAACATATCAATGAACCACTTGATTCAGTGAATAGTTACAAGATGGTGTATAACGGAACCTCAGTATGACTAGGACTGACTCGTTAAAATGAGCATTTTTTGTGACGATGTGGTCATTGCACATTGCAGTAGACTGACTACCTGGCAAAATGCAAACCTCACCTCATCCTTACTTACTCATTCGGTTAACTTCCATTCATAATTCTGATACATCATCAGAAACATAACAACACTCGAAATGGTTATATCATGTCATTTACCCAAGGTTACCCCTCCTATTATGCACTTACCCGTCCTTCTGCTTGTTAGTAGCTAAGTGGTATATGCGCGTTGTGCCTAAATCGAAATGCTGATGCTGCCACCGGAGACCTGCACCTTGGTACCGATTGAGCGTCTGTAGGTATGTTCCCGCACAGCTTCGGGTGCTTGCATTACACCGACGCGGATGACTACACGACGGGATATCATATGGTATTTATGTGGATTGCTGGTTTGAGAGAGTCTCGATAGTGTTGATTGACCTTGATAGTAAGGACCTTGATGATGCCAAAACCAAAAGCCAAATGACCATTTTAATGGAGCCTGTCTAAGATAAGGGATTCGTGATATCCACATTGTATTCTAAAACAATTGATATTCTGGCTGGAAGATGGCCATGAAAATGGAGTTCACGTGTAACCCATACCCGAGTCCACATCCCAGTTATTAGACAGTACTGTTCATGATGAATAGAGGAGCTCTGACTCGAAAACAACAAGCAGCACAGACTGAACTTTGTCTATTTGCCCCAAGGAATATCCCGTTTAAAAAAATCATGCTGACCATCAAATGTACTGGCTTATACTCCTGGCATGCGGTGTCCGAAGGGTAGACTGCCCTCAATATACTTATCGCCATGTAAGGAGTTTCTCCTTTTTATGATAAGAATACGCATAACTTGCCCATTGGGGATGGTAATGAAGCCAGGTCTGAGACTCAGAACTTACAAGCCCAGTCTTCACAAGTCACCTTGTGAATTAAAGGTCATGCACCAGTGACGTTCTTCGGCCTTCCATCAGAGCATCGTTCTCTAGTAGCAAAACCAATCCTGCAATCAGACATATTATAGATAGCACAGCAGTTTATTGTGTAGTAATGTTAATATATGTCTATCTATTATTGTCTTCCTGGATATGTGGGATCATGGCTGTTCTCGAGTGTTAGCGTGTCACTTCACTTCATATTGTAATTTCTTTTCAGTATACAACCTTGGTACAGGATTGAGAGGCCACCATGACTCTCAGTATTGAACTGTCAGAGATATAGAGGTTACTGTTTACTTTCAAACCATTCCTTTACTGAGAGTCATCAAACTGACCACATCTTGTCAACTAAACAGGTACTAGCCGACAAACAACTGAGTGGAAGGGGGGAAAGTCGAAGGGGACCATATGGACGGAATGAGTAGAGGGAGTTAAGACACGGGATAGCAAGATGGCTTCGTGTCGTATGAGAGACGTATCGTTATGGATTTAAGCAATATTTTCGCTGCCTCTTGAAGATACACTCTGGAATATATCGTCGTTGTACGTTACCAAAGGCTTCAGAAAGCATCCACTTCTGGACGTCGTATCAACTGGTAATGGTTATCTTGATTACCAGGAATAGTCCACGTGTACATATCTCGAAAATATGTCGGCCACCCTTGATTCGCAGGTTCAAGAACTAGAGTCTGGTATATACGAGAGACCAAAGCTCACATTGGGACTCGCGTAATCAATCGCCATAAGCCCACAGTTTTACTCCAGAGTGACCTAATAAAACATGTATGAGCATTGGCAATTTCCCGTAGATAGCTAATATCACATAATTCTACTTTGTTAGCTCGGATGGAGACCGTAGACTATCTCAACTCTGAATCATACCTATCGAGGAGGTAACTACTGGTTATATGCATAATAGACCTTGTGTTTTGTCTTTTTATCTTTATCTAGTTGACTTACGGGCAACGAACCAAACCTTTTCCATTTTGTCTAAAACCGTCCATCTACTCTGCAAGATAGGTGACTCAGGCGCGCTTGATCATGGCCTCACGGTCAGGACCGGTGCCGATCCACTTGATCTAGTATATGTCAGTTAAAGCCCATGTAATTGGAACACACAGGCAAAGCTTACCTTGACTCCAACAAACTTCTCAATGTACTAGAGTGGCTGTTAGCACGAGACCATGTGAGTCTGGCACATATCTTACCTCGACGTAGTCACGAGCTTGCTTAGGAAGATCATAGAAGGTCTTTGCTCCAGTCGTTGGCTTCTGCCATCCAGGCATCTCGTGATAGACAACCTCAGCCCGGGCCAGTGTATCGAGATCGGCAGGGTAATGTTCCAGCTCGACGCCATCGACCTTGTAAGCGATGGCTACCTTGATAGTCTCGAAAGTATCCAGAACATCGAGCTTGGTGAGGTTCAGAGAGGTGTAGTAGTTGATCGAAGTGCTGTACTTGACCACGACCAGGTCGAGCCATCCGCATCTACGTCTTCGACCAGTCGATGTGCCCCATTCCCGACCAATCTCTTGGAGCTTAGTTCCGATATCTCCAGTATCTTCTGTCTTAAAAGCTCCCTGACCGACGCGGGTTGTGTAGGCCTTCACTACTCCGATCGTCTCTGTGATGTTCTTAGGATTCAAGGTGAGACCACTAATGATACCGCCCAGTGTTGTGTTGGACGAGGTGACAAAAGGGTA
>PVQA01000270.1:0-46587 GCA_002980515.1 Fusarium burgessii
CACTGTCCCAGAATTTTGCCGCTCACTCTCTGAGTGGGGCTTCCGTTAGGTCAGATCCTCGAGTAGCTATTGCGGCGATGAAGCTAGACAAGCGAGCAGACGATATCGCTTTCAAACTTTTAAGCGATTCATAGATAGAAGAGAACCAGATATCTATACATAGCTGGAATTTCTATGCTAATAAGCCTATAGAATCGTCCCATTCACTAGTCACTGTGCCTTGGTCCAGGGTCTGTGGCAGTAATAGTACTCAAGACCTGTTCAAAATGCCCTGCAACTGCGTCGCCTGCTACCTAGTGCTTGGGTTCGTATTAGGAACAGATCCAATCTGCCTACCTGCAGTCTAGTTTGACATGGAAGATGCCATATTATCCTGATTCTCCAAGACAGCGTTGGGGTAGTGGGCTCTGTCGGCGGTGTTACCGTGAGGCGCCATTTGCCTCGGGGTGTCATTAATGCCAGTCGAGAATTGTGAGGCATTGTTTTCTCCCCTACGGGTGTCGTATCTGTAGTCACCATAGCCCCTGTCAAGGGCGTACTGCTCTACGTCACCCGAGTTCTGCTTTGCGATGCTTGGAGCCTTGCTGATCGCATCGATGCCCATGTCCCTCAGACTTTCATCATTTTCAGTGGCGGCACGAGATACATCTGTGGCACGATCACTGGCCTGAGTAGAAAGCTCGTTGGCGGTTTGCTTTCCGTTGTGAGCCAAGTTCTTAACGCGCTGCTGCACACCTCCAGCGGTCTCACGCGCCTTGGAAGTTAGCTCCGTTGCCTTGGCTTTGCTATCTCCAGCAAGTGTGTTTCCTTTCTTAGTGGCTGCGCTGGCCAGCTCTTTACCACGTGCCGTTGCATCCTGGGCTATAGTACGTCCCTGGGGCGAGTTAATGAGGGGAGCGATGTAGAGCGAGCTCAAGCCCAGCACGGCTAGCGAAAACGGAGATGCAACTTTCATTAGCCAGAACACGGCGGTGAAGCCGAGGGAAGCCTGTCCTAATGTTAGTTTGGGAGTTTTGTCTACACCGGTGAGCAGTATCTTGAGTTATAACATACGGCAAAGGTTTTGCCCAGGTCTTGTCCAAAGATAACCTTCTGTACTTGGACGACATCATACTGGATAAAGTCATGAATGTCTCTCAGCGTAGCATTGAGGATGGGCTCTGGGACCGTTTTGTACTCCTTGGGTCGAAGACGGGAGACAAAGGTGTTGGGGCCGAATGTCCGGCTGACGAATTCAGTGAGAGAGATTACTGATGGGACAGAGTCAATGTGTGTTCATCTTCAAAGCCATATGCAGAGCCATATGCAGTCAAAATATTACGTACTTCCAAAAAAAAACGGCTCCAACCTCTACCGTTAATTGGGTAAGAGGTAGGAAGTGTGTTCCAATCAGGATGCTCAGAGCAACTAGGTATGACCCGAGGGTCCGAACTGGATCCTCCCACTACAGACACATATAAGCAATCATGTTCGTAGTGAGTGCATACCAAAAACATACATTGATGTACTTGTAGAGGCTGCCTTGGTGAGCTGTTGGACCGAATTTATTAGAGCGATACTCTCCTGTCTTCTTGATGTTGTTTTTCATCGGTATCTTACCTATGAGCTCCGTTAACGGTCCTCTCTCCCCTTGTAGGTTCCGATCGTTTGAGGAAATATTTTCTTCGAGGGTTTGCTGAATTGCGGAAGCCACTGGAGATAGACAGTGTGGGCAATCAGCTTAACGGATGGTACTTTTTATTGATCTGTCAGGCCTTACACTTGGAAGGGTCTTGTTCGGATTGCTGAGCACCGTTGGCCTGGACAGGCATGATGATAACGGCTGGTGCACTCATGATGGTATTATTACGGACGAATACCCGTCTGAAAGACTTGGCTAGAGTTGGTTTCTTGGGTTGACAAGTGAACCCATACAATAGTTTGAACTGGCATATATCATTTGGTCTTCAAGAGGAAGAGTTATATTCACATGCTTTGGAATATCGACTAAATGGAATGCGTCATGTTCACGTCTGCTGAGGAGATCATGACGGCGTGGTTTGTGACATCAGCCAGCAGTCATAACGCCTCCGTCATTCTTGAGCAAACACTGCGCGAAGCTTGTTCAAGCCCGATACACGCTATTTTTAACTTAATAAACAGGATTGGAATGCCATGTCGACTTCTGTGGCTTGAGCCTCTTACATAGTTTGTGCCTGCTTATGGAGTCTACGAGCTGATCCCCCGTATTCCTTATGATGTACTTTGAGTTCCTCAATTCAAAGCTCAATGAGACCGGATAGGGTAATAGTTATATATGTCCTCTCACTGCAGCCGGCAGCACCAATACTTACATAAGATAGCTGTAATGTATAATCATTGTTAAGCTTAAAAATTACTTACTATATTAGTAAGATAGTATATTGCTTAAACTGTGAGGTTAATGATATGCGTTTGATGACTATACCAGGGACGGAAAACTTCTGCGTTTTATATACTTGCAAATCTTAGATCAAACATATATCCTAATGTTGATTAATCCTCCGGATCTCCTGTCTAGTCTAAATTAGCGTAGCCGATGAGGCATTTTCGTTCACTCTTATATTCTAGTTCTAGATCTTGCGATACGTCAAGAAATCTAAAGGTTCTATAGATATCTCCCCGGTATATGTCCCCTGTACCCCCCAAGTGCCGCTTGTACAAGGAGGCAGTAGGACTAATGACAGATCTCGATCCAAGCTTGTGACAAACCAGGAATCCGTTCACCGTGGCATACCACTCTCTGAGTTCGTCTGTTACCATGTAGCCCGGCGTATGTTCTCCGAATTCGTCTGTCAAAGCTGATTTCGCACTGGGGGTGCAGCGCCCTTGATCTGTATGGTGTTTTCTATGAGGCAGTATGCAAATTCGTCGCTGACCTCAGGGTGGAGCCAGCGATTACATGCACCTTCACAGAGTTTACTCGTTTGTAGATAGGATGGCGATGTGTAACACTTGCAGGGAAATGATGTGATAATCGCCCAATTAATTTGCAGCGAGGGTGTTGACAAACAGTGCCATAAAGAGACTGTATTATATGTATATAGGCCGGAATGTCAGCAGCGCCAGAAGATTTTGTAACAATCAACGATGCATAAACCCTACTTATTGGTATTGACAGCATACGCTTTTCCACTTCGTGCAGGCGTGGCTGTAACGGAAACAGTAGATTGGGTGAAGCTGCTGCAAGTCTCAGTGTTTCATAAGCTCATTATTGTAATTATCGTCATCATCGACACGTTTGTAGTCTGGTGCGGGGAAGGGAGTCCACAAGGTTGGAAGCCCTTGGTGCGGGATCGCATCACCTTCCCCGCGTCTCTAATTAATTAGACGTACAATTGCGCAACGATTACCATTACATCCCCGCACAGAGCGAACACTCCGGGTAGCTATGTTTGAATGAAGGTGTAATTAAAACACTCAAGGGCTATATCTATGAACCAGTGCACCCTCGTTTCAGCTTAGAGTAATAACACCGAACGTCCGACCTAACCACTCATACATTATTCCAAATTGCCCCTAATATCGAAAGAGCCTTAACTGTGCTGCTACAATGTCAGGCTCAAATACCGACAAGGTATAGGAGGACCTCAAGAAGTTTTCCGCGGAGAACATCGATGCTCACATCCAGGCATCTACGTTTACTGATAACATCCAAAATGTAATATTATTCTTCCAAGACCCTAATACCTAGCAATTTGTTAATACTTGCAGGCTATTCGTTAACATATCCAAACCGAGTACAAGGCCTGGTTCTTCTTCCGCAAGCTTGGAGCTGACTGCTTGCGCTCTAATGTGTCACTGCATGGCTTTGCAGCGTAAGTGTATACATGCCGCTGGTAGTTTTATATAGTCGTGACTCATGTCAATTACAGGCTTTGGAAGCGATCCGCCCAAGAGGCCTTTGCTGATGCAACCTGGCTAGAGTCGTACCTCGTCCAGCGTGGTGGCCGAGCCAAGCCAAGTGACATCCCTGCGCCCGATATAGAGTGGCCTGATGACCCTGTCGATCCCGTCCAGCCCGTCTATGCGGCCCTGCAGACTGAGAAGGAAATTCTCGAAGATCTTCACCGTCTATGTGCCGCTGCAGAGAAGGCCGGTGACAACGCATTGGAAGATGTTATTGAGAGTCGCTTCTTGCGCAAGGAGACGCGCCATATAAAGGACATGGGCGACTTGCTGCAGCAGTGTGTCCGTATCAGCAAGCAGGCTGGTCACGGCTTGTATCATCTTGACAAGGAGCTTCGTGCTAACAACGGAGTTGTGCCGTGGGCAAGCTTCAACGACCCTGACAAGTCTGACGAACTACTTCGAGGTGTCGTTAAGGACCTTTACAAAGCTGCAGTCTAGGAAGCCTCACAAAACAGCATTGGGGTCTTGTCTAAAGATCTTGGGTCACTATTCTTGCGATGGCTTAGCCGGAAACATACATCATTTGTTAGTTCTATGGTATTTCTGACTCTGCAGATTTGAAATGTATTCACAGCTAGCCTGGGACGCGAACAACCATGGGACATATACCTCCCATTATTATAAGAGTTTTAGCTGGCACCAAACCTGCCAAGGCTTTCGAAGCCTATAATAAACACATCCCCATAATACAGAGAATAGCAAAAGGTGAATTGGAAAAACGAGGAATGCTGTATAACTTGCCTTCAAACTAAGAATGCAAATTTCTTTCCTTCATGCTGGATATCCGATAACCATAACCCCCAAAACCTATCGTGCATTCGCATAGCTCTGTTTATGGCCTGACAGCAAACCCTCTCTTGCAGCAATTGGCTCATCGTAACCCGCTGGACAAGCCCCCGTCTCCATGTAGTTCTTAGCGTCCCCCATGTATGGTGCTGGACTCGCCGTAGGTTGCTGCATTGGAATGGAAGTCGGATTGTATAAAGCGACCATCTTGCCATCCACTGCCAGAAACTTCTTCTGGCCTCCAGACTGTAGTGCTACATCAGGCGTGCGTAGCATATATCCAGGCTTGGTCTTCCTTGGCTCTGATGTTGTGTTGATCAAGTTTGCCATGAGAGAGCTGGCCCAGTGCGCATCTGCAAAGATCATGAGGCCCAGCCAGAGAACGATGGCAAGTAGTAGGGCCAGACAGCTCAGAACAACTTGAAGGCGAGACATAGCCACCGTAAGCTTGCCAACGGTGATCTGCACAAGAGACGGATCGATGCTGACAGTATATGCTCTTGCGACGAGAAGAGATTCGAGAGTCTCGGAATTATTCCTAATCCATGTCAAAACATCGTTGTTAAGCGATTGCGCACTGATATTGGACCGTCCATTGCCAAGGCCGTAAGCAACCATAACAGCTGCTGTGTCAACTTGACCAAAGAATCCAGGTTTGCCTCTGGCAGGTCTGGATCCAGCACAATCAGTGCGAGTGACCTTTCCACCAAAAGCCTCATTCTGGAAGTTCGATCTCTCACATTTCTCAAAAGGCTTTGGTGCGTCAGAAAGGGTCTCGGACCTGATGAGGGTGATATTCGTGGTGGTGATACTGATGAGAGAGTACATAGTTGTCCCATTAGACTCCGCAGTATAAAATCCCCAGTTACTTTGCAATGCAGACTTATTACCATTGTCGGCTGTATTGGCGCCGAATTGATAGCTTACCTTTCGGTCCTGTGCATTCATCATACTGTCCACAATCCGACCGGCAAGCGGATTCTTTCTCTCAGTCTCATTGGCACTCCAGGTTCGTTGAACAAGATCGGTAACTTCTTCCCTGGCAAAAGGTGTCCCAACAGTTGTCAACATGGTGGCTTTGAAAGTAGACTGGCTGAAAGTATGGCGTCTCTTCTCTTTGGTAATGGTAAAGACTTGGTTCATGAGAGCTGAGCCACCACCTCCACCCAGAGAGAACCAGATGTTATCCTCTCTGTTGGGCAACATGTATCTCGAGTCGAAAACTGTATCCGTTGCATTGTTCCAGTGAATCTCGGGTTTACCGGCTGCAGTTGCGATGAGGCTGGTGGAGAAGACATTATTGAATGTGCAATTCCAGGCGGCAGATCCGTTATCAAAGAGCCAGCAAGGCTCGAAAGTTTTGCCGTCAAGGGCGGAGTTAGGAGGTACCATGGAGCCAGTATCTGGAGACACAGACAAGCCATCACTATCAAGCCAGATGCGCGCACCAACCCCTCTCTCTCTTGCAGGCGCCACGACCTCTGGCAGGTTGTTATTGGTCACTTGGCCAGTGAGTGTGTAGTTGAGGCCTGGGACGAACAGGTCAGCGCCAATAATTTGTGGAATCTTCTTTTCCACATCTTGCAGTTGGCCGGAGTCGAGAGAGAGCTGGACAATATAGCTAGGATTCTCGTTTCGCTGGTCTTGGTAATCGGCGATTGTCACATTCGATGCTCGGAAGATATAACCCGGGGAATCCAGCGCCCAGAGGAGTGTACCATAAAGTCCCAAGACGATGTTGAGAAGACTAAAGGCAAGTACGACCAATCCTGCACGCGATAAACCTCGAGATGTAATGTAGAGAGTTCGTTGAATGTAATCTTCAGTGAACATAAGGTATGATGTGAATTGATTTGATCGGGCAGCAATTAAGGAGAAGAGCTTGAAGATAAAAATACCCATAAGCAACTCAGCGCACTTGAAGATAATTGATTTGACCGCATTATGGTACAAGGGTATCGACGATTTGATGAACGATGAAGTTGATTCGATCATCTTGCGGGAGAGGCTTGGAAGGCTAAGGCTTATGCTTAACTGAACTGAGTTTGCGATCTGGAAACAGAAAGAAAGTGAACGAGGGGAATGACCTCTTGGCTCAACCTGCCCTGCAGACTATAATTCCGTCCTTTCCGCCACTTCGCCGCTTAGTTGCAGTAATTTCTTCGCAATATCCTTATACAAGCTGGTATTTCCCTCGGTGTAAATGGATATCTTGACGCCACTTAACAGGCGATTACTAAAATAGTGTTCCATAATTGGTGGGTATCTGAAGTAGTGCTAATCATTTCCGTATCAGGCTAGCATTGGCTTTCAGCTGAGAGTTGAAAATCAATAGTGTCTGACAACACAGGGGGAAGAGCCAGGGGTCCTCTTAGTCTAGACTCGCCGAATAACGCTAGTGAAGCCACGCGCCTCCATTCAAGCCTTTATTCACGCTTAGGTCGCGTAAAACTTGAGAGAACAGAAGGACGTATTATTAGGGGCAGACTTTGGGCCCAAAACGAAAACAGTCCAATACTCGTAGAGAACCATAAGCGTGATGGTAAGGGCCTCAGAGAGTGCCCAGAACGATGGTCATGTGGAGTTTGTGATATGTGTTTCGGGATTATCTGCGGGGGATTTGGAGAGGGCCTAAGCACGCAGTCTGTTCTGGCTTTACACTATGATTAGATATGCAGTTGCGTTGCTGCACCTCCAGCAAATATGCCAAGGTGTCAGTGACGAGAAAGGCAATTAATTGAGGGCTTCTATGAGGCGCTTCTGTAAAGCTGAGGATGCTTTTCTCGTTGTCAGCTATATCAGTAGCGCGGTCATGCAACAAAGCGAGGTTCATGTTGACAGAATTGCTCTCAGGGTGCGCGCCACGGTCAACGCAGCAGACCTAGTTGTGTGGCAAGGTAGAAGGGGATGCTGTCTTGACGCTCAGTAAGATGGTCGTTTCGTGGAAGACAGGAGATGCACGAGGAAAAGGTGGCGAGGGGATGGAGGCTGGGATCAGGCTGCGTCAAAGGACTTGTCGAATTCACGTGACTTTTACACTGCCACCACCTCATCAGCGTGTCGTGGTGGCTATACCCGTCATGCTCAAGCTGTGAGCTGTAAAGTCTGGTCCAAATTGATCACAGAATCATTTCAATCATGAAAGTCAATTGGGCGATATAAATTTCAAGCTAGAGCGGAACTACCCTCGCTTGTAACGTAAACACGAACTAAGCCTTGAATTGATCGTTGACCCGCTCGTCCCTCGGTAGATCGTCAGCATTTCCCGCGTAGACCGGCATCTTCGTACCAAGATTTTGACGGAATTTAAACTAGCCGTTCGATGACCCGAGCTCGCAAAGGTCGCTGGAAAGAATCCTTGGATTGAAATTACATTAAAGAGTGTGTATAACGTATGAAAGCTAAAGTACGCGTTTATACGCGTGCAGATCGTCGATCGAAATGGGACAAATCAATCGCCCCAATACGGATTGAAAGTGAATAAACTGGAGATAGACTGGTACTTGAGAATTGGACAGGGGTATGCGGCAATTTGGGGTACTCGACAATTAGGAATAGAAGAGTAGGACTTGGCGACAAAGCGATAACAACGAAAAACATGTCAAGGTTCTAGCCTGCCATCTAACTGTCGCAATGAGATCCTCTGAAGGTCGACTGTAGGAATGTATAACACTCATCCCTAACTTTCGTTAACGGCACTGCTATTCGCGGTGTAGTTGGTCCCTCAATTTTCTGCTTGAACCCCATAGGCCGCTGTCCGCAGAAAATCCACTCAAGCCTAGGAATTATTCGCAGACGATTCTACTGTACCAATTACCCCCAGTATCAGGTCCTGATACACGAAATCATGGCCCCTGCGTTTACGCTTTATTGGGTTATTATTTAAGCTGGAGCAACCCCTAATGTGGTGAGAAAACTATAGAGAACATACGTTTACAAACGCCTACTATCTGTTATACCTAGTTTTAGGAGCGTAAAGAAGTAACTAATAACATTTTCCTAAATGAACTTGACCTAAAGTCTTCCTCTATAAACATGCTCATTAAATCAACTCTACCCTATATAAAGTGTACCGGTAGCAGAAACATCAACTCTAATACAATTGATATTATTATTAACTACTAGGGGTATCCCATCCACGCCAACACCAGCTTGATAAAGCGTACATCCCTAACATTACAACTTCAAGCATCACTCACAACAATGAAAACCCCACAAAGAGGGCAGTTCGCAGAGCGTCATCCCCGAAACCTGCTCAAGCATGTCCAGAGTAGCTTGCCAACCAGGCTCCAAGAACCGAGACATAACCACCAATTGTTTTGCCGCCTTATCAACTCCCTCCTTCTCCTTCATGACCTCAGCCCTTTCAGCCTCGAGCTGACTCAGCCTCCCAGTGACCAGCGCAAGCTCGCTTTCGGTTTTGGAAAGTCTGTCTGAGCTCTTATCGAGTTGGCTTTTGACGATAGTATATACCTCTTGATGTTCATCGCTCGTTTTCTTTCGCTTTTCAAGGAATATGAGAAGCTCCTTGTCTCCTGGATATTTGTTGTAGACATCTTCGAGGTCTCTGAGCATTTGATTCTCGGTGGCTGTTGATGTCTCAACATCCTGGAGAGCGTCCTCAGCCTTTCTCTGGTCCTTGGCTAGGTCGTCCCTTTGGGAAGAGAGACTGCCCTTAACGGCGGTAAGTCTGCTGTGTTCATCGTTGATAGATGTTAAAAGCTGCTCGAAGCTCTTGATGGATGGCGCCAAGGCAGTCGAGGCAGCCTTCAAGCTTTCTTTGAACTCATTTCCAGAGGGCTGTAGAGTAGTTAGGTTATGGGAGAATAAACTTGGTTGGGAGATCCCTTCTTACTAGAAGTGCGTTCCAATCTAATAATTTAGACGTTTGAGATAGTCGGGACTGGACGTCATCAGTCTTTTGCCGCTTCACTGAAGGAGCCATACGGGATTCGGCAAAAGACGCTGTCGTATGCTCCTCTGATTCCCCAGAGTGGCGAATGGTGCTCTGAGGTGTATCGTGAACTAATCGGGAAGGCAGCTGATGGCTCCGCCGAAGGCGAGTGTTTGGTTCTGCTGCCTTGGAGTTGGATTTTGATGTTGAAAGACGGGCTTCATATTGTCCACTCACTTGAGCCGGCTCTGACTTTTGATTCACGCGGATTGAATCATCGGATGGCTCGTCGTCTTGAATCTCAACCTCTTTGCGGCGGTTGAGAGATGGCCTACTGCGTTTGCGCGCTGATGAAAGCTTAGAGGGCATAATAAACGGTTAAAAATGTGCTCAAATTAGAGTTGGCCACAATGGTGGACGAGGCTACTACTACTGTAGCAAGAGCTCGATGTAATTTGTCGAATTACGCAGAATCTGGCCCGTGCACGCTTGACATCCTTCCAATTTCCCATAAAATGCGTCGTAATACATCATTTTCGTCCGTGCACGCTCGGGGGCAGACTAAAATCCATTGCATTTCGGAATTGGATAACTTTTCAAAATGCCATCCACCAGCTTTCTCTCAATATACCAGCAATACAAACGCGACACGGACATCGTCGCTTCATGGCTAGCCTCAACTGCTAAGAAACATGGATACACGACCTCGCTCGCAGCACCCCCTACCGCAGGTGCGGCAGCCAACAAGAGTGCCGCCCCCTCATCCGGCCGCCTAAAGGGCAAGGCGCGCAAGGAGGCTAAGCAGCAGCAAAAGCAGCATGTCGCACCTTCAGGCATAGACGAAAAGGATGCACCTGATCCACCGCCGAAGCCAAAGTATGTGCTTGCCATTCGAGACTTCGTGCCGCTGGCCGAGTTCATCGCCCGCGAGTTGACAACAACGACCGCAATAGAAGCCAACAATGGGGCTGGGATCCCGTTGTTCTTTCGCACGGCCCTGGAGCGAGCGATCCGTGTCCGGAAGATGTTCTCAATGCACCTTAGCGAGACCAACAAACATCTCAGCGTGCGGGCAAATACAGCGCATGCATATTTCGTCAGCGTGCTGGAGAAGGTTCGCTATGTCTTGTTCAAAGTTGAAGGCGGCAGCGGCGTTGCATTTAATATGGCGTCCGAGAAAGACGCTACGAATGCCATCCACGATAACTCAGTGGTGGAAGCTAAGATCCGGGACTTCAGTCTATTTCAGGTGTTGCAAGTTTATGAGCCATCCGAGAACTTTTCAGACGCGCCCGATGTGGTGCTTCCTGCTCCATCTTCACCTATTGATCTCGAGTACACAGTTGAAAATGACGAGTCGGAGACTGAGTGCATATTCGCCTTCATAACCCTGCTCAAGGACTTCATCAAACTTCGCCAAGAGGTTAGCAACTTGTGGAATGAGTATCGCAGCGGGACGATCGACTTGCCTGCCGCTGCGGTTGGTGCCAATTTGGCTATCGAGCTCGCGCGCAGCATGGAAGAGGAGATGGCGCCGCTGCTGAAGAATCATGGTGGCGTGTTGGCGCTGCTGCCGAAGTATTTCGGCGCAGTCTGTCAATACCTAGGTCTCGATCCCTTCCAGAAGGAGCGGTTTTCTGACGATATGAACTTCGCATGCTATGATATAGGCGCCACGTTTCTGTACAATGCTGCTAGCTTGCTCGAAGCGATTCGGACGGCCGCGCCGCACAGCGCACGACAAATGCCTTGCTACACCGGTAAGTTCGGGTGGTATGACGCGCAGAGAGCGCATCTAGAGACTACGGATAACCGTCAGCGGTGGGCGCAGGACAAGGCGGCGCTTCTGGAAGTAGTACCCGATATCACCTTGCTGTTCGAAATCGAAGGCATCCCTGTGCTTGACGAGTTCGCGCGCGGCGTCAAATACATGTTCGAGACGCAGGAGATCTCGGTCTGGCTGTGCTTCGCGGTGCAGAACTACCTTGACACGCTACGCTCCTTCGGGCCCAACATCACGAAGGTCCTGGCTGAGTTTCATCGTTTCAACGAGATCACTGCCGATCTGCTCGATCGCGCAAACCTGGCAGACTATCATCAAAACGATGCGAAGAAAGATTTAGAGGACCTGCGCAAGATGGTCACGGTCAATCTAAACGGCGTGGATATATTTACGGCCTCCCGGATGGCTCTCAACCGCAGCAGTCGTAATGACAGTGCAAGCCGGTCTTCGTCCTTTCTCCTACACAACCCGCTCTTCTGTGGCCTGTGGATTCACTACGCACGTGTGCTGCTCCACCAGACCGGCGTCAGGTACGCCGCCAAGCCTGGCGCCTTGCTGCATGCCGTGCAACTGTACACGGCGGTGCGTCAGCAGCAACAACAACAACAACAGGAAGAAGAAGAAGAGCACTTGGTGCCAGTGCCGGAATGGCCAGACCTCGACCGCCTCGTCGCGATGCAAGGACTCCAGTCCTTCTTCGTCGGCACGGAGCCGCCGGCATCGCTACAGGCCCACTTCAAGAACTACTGCATGAGCCGCGGCGTATCGCCGGCCAATTGGCTCGCAGCTGCGAACCGGCGCAAGGGCAAGCATGGCAAGGTGCTCCTGCAGAGGTCGCGCGCCGGCATCCGCGAACTTAAGTTCGGGGCGCCCGTGTCGCTGTGCTGTGCAGCGGGGATGGAAAAGCGCGCGATAGCAGAACCGACAAGGAGGGCCTGGAATGCCGAAGTGATGCAGCAGATCTTGGAGACGAGTGGATGGTTCAAAATACAGCAGGAGGAACAAGCGAAGAAGGACGGGGTCGCTGAAACTGAGTTCCAGGCTGGAGCTGCAGCAGATAGGAAGATCAAGGCCAAAGCCAAGGCAGCGCCAGCACACCCAACTCTCACCGCGCCGCAGCTCGTGCACTACGTCGCCCACGCCATCCAGACCGAAATGCCCGACCTTGTGTTTGATTACTTCGCCATGCATAAAATGGCACGTGGGCTACTCGAGAAGGTGCGAGCACAGGCAGACGATATTGGCCTACCTCTTATGCCGTATGTCACGACCGATGTCGCCGATATCGCGGGCCTCGTATTTGCCGTAGCGGCTAAGGAGATGGCGTCCAAGTCGGGGCAGAGTCAGGGAGTGCTTGGCAAGGTAGCAATGGTGATACGGGAGTATGTAATAGCGGAGTTAGATGTTGACAAATGTCCTACCTAAGTACGAAGGTAGCAGGGAAAACTGTTTATCAGTATTATGCCTGCATTCGGTAGCTGCAAATGAGCCCTGCCTATGTCACTAAGGCCATGCCCAACCCCCCCAATATCCTCTACTGTAACAAGGGCTGAATGTAATGTGTCGAATTACACAGAATCCGGCCCATGCACGTAGCGAGGTTCTTCCAAATATGGGCAAAACCATCTTGACCCTCCACTTATTCTTCATTCTGATCGCACTTTCCCAAAGGTGCACGTTAGCAACATCTCCCCTACTAGCCTTGATTGCGATAGAGCGCCAATAACGCAAGAATCGATGCCCCTCTGACAGGTTTAGGTGAGTGGCCCTGCTCGAATAATACGGAATTGTTGAGCGCGAGAAGAGTTGGCTCTAAGCAATTGAGGATATAGAACGGTAAAATAGCTGTGCAGACATGCGGTTCAGGGCGTATTTTAGTTTAAACATAGTCAAGTTTAACCCAACACCAGAAGACAGTAGAAATGATGAAACCTGGTAGTTTGTGATCTCCAATCGAAAAGCCTCTATCACAACCGAAGACACCGAGTCACATCACTTTACGAACGAAAACGGTGCGGTCTCCTGCGTAATAGAGTTCGCTTTGTTCTGTATGGAAAACCAGACCTTATTCTGACGCCTGCGCAAGACCAAGATCTGCTGAAGGGGGGTGGCCCGACCTAATTGCTTCTACACTGAAAGGGAGATCTTGCTAGTGAAGCTGGCTTCACCACCTTTGCGAGGATGTACCTATGAGTCGACAGAAATCTAGCGAATCAGATGCCACAAAAGTCATGCCCGTGTAAGAGTCATGCCAGTGTAGCCAAAACGTCATGCCCGTATAGCAATTCTCATATATATATTTATATCTTAAGCTAAAGATAATTAGACAATAAATATAAAACCAGTATAATATATCTGGCAACTATTGCAATTCCTCTAATAAGTTTTAAGGTACTATAGACATATAGGCAGTCTAAATAAAATGTAAAACTACCTAAGTATAATGTAGATGCAAGAAAGCTACAGGCTATTACGATATTAACTAAGTAAATAGTAATTTTAGTATAACTTATAACAGTAGTAATGAGGATAGTAACTTGAGAAACTAAAATTTAATTGCTGATAGAAACCATAAAGGCTATAAAAGTATCAGTATGCTTGCTTCAAGCTTTAACTACCTTTTTGCGCTTATTTTGGGGGAATTTGCTCCTGATTCCACTGTACAGGTGTCGACGTCCTATGGTCTTTGATATTCTGCTGGTAGCTAGTTTGGTGAGTCTGACTCTCGTTTGGTCATGGTTACCGGAGCATCATGGTTGACAAGAATGGAGATATTAAGTTTCGCAAAAAGGCATAGGCAATAACTAAGACCTTAACAAAATTTACAGTTATGGCTTGAACTCCAAGAATATCGACACTATTCGCAAAGCCTGGAAAGGGAGTGGAGCAATCGCCTGGTAGAAAAAATCCATTGATGATAATGGGCCGGAAGGTAAGTCTGACAAATTCTGGGAGGAAGGTATGGCAGATGGTAAGCAGGACAGTTTGACTTGCAATTGCATCCACGTTACCCTGAGAAGCTGTTCTGAACTGAACGCAAGAAGCATGTCACCGTCAAAACTATGAAATTACAACAAACTTGCTTTCCCTCTTACGGTCGGCTTCTAGGATACACAAGTGCAAAGACCCACAAAGGATCTGGAAGTATTCTCCAACTGGAGAAGCTGCTCTGGCGCTTTTAGTGATACCCATCACAGTTGCAACATCTGGGATGCCGATGTTCCTCATTGTTAGGATTTTGATGTGGATAACCTGTTGCAGTAAACAAAGTGCCACTTTAACTCGCAACCTAACACGAATCACACATTTCATCGCGGTTAGGATGAGGACTAAGCAATCGATTGTCTAGTTTTAGATTCATAGAAATCTGGTACAATTAGCATGGAGCTTTTGTGGTGAATATTATTCGTCCCTCAACTGCAGCTCCATCTGTATCACTAATGATATCAGTAGCATTCAGACTTTCTGTTTCACGGATAATGCGAATCTGTTGCCGAGCGTTCTCTTGTAATTCCATCCCCAGCCGAGCCAAATCCCCACGAACTGTGTTAAAATGTTCATCTCCTATAGACCATTGCTCAATAGCAGCCTGGTGTTTTGCTCCTCCATGAATGAAACTTCCATTAGTTAAGTGCAGGGCAACGGGTATTTGTGTCTTTTCTCCATCCCTGTTGAGCTTTTCCAGGTGTCTCGAAGTTTGCGTTTGCGTTTCTTGAGAGGCCAGATTTTGTGGAAAGAATGGCGTGTTAAGTAAGGCCATACTTTTTCTTTTGCCACAGTTTGAACACGAACCACTAGTATGTGCTGTAACTCCATAAATAGGGTTTAAATGCTCAGATGGCTCGGAATGAACATTATAGCTACAACTAGTAGCTGCGGTATTCAATGTTTTGTTATCGGCCTTAAATCTTTTTGTTAAGCTGTGCAAACTCGTTTTGGCTGTTGGTATTTGGTTTTCTTTTGTCCCATGGTCATCCGTAAACTCCGAGGTTGACGAAGCATGTCTTTGTTGGGTCATACTGTAAATCAATTGATTTAGATAAACGGAGGTCCATAAGCAGCTCTACTGCTATATTTATATGTTAGCAGCTTCCATCTCCATGGCTGTGCATAACCTCGGCACTCGCCGTCGAAGGAGCCACGCGCTTAGGGTAGGATTTGACTCATCTGACCGGATCAGAGGTGTGGGTGTGAGCATGGCCTGAGTATACCAGACGTCGTCCGAAAAACAGCGGCTTCCGACATGTCATCAATCGATTTTATTGATTAAGCGACTGGTATTGGTTGGCATGCCTTTTAATGCCATTATTTCTAAATTGTGGAAAAATGGTCTCGAGGTCTAGATTTTAGAATCCCTCGACCTACAGAATCCAGACCGTTCGAATTGCTGGACTAAGAATATGCGCAAACTAATTGGCCAGGTGACCCACCATCACCATATCGCAGAACCAATGATTCCACGGGTATAGACCCACTCGGAGCATTTAAGCCGGGTAGCTGGTGACATTCTCTGCTCAATAAAAGCAACCAAGACTTTGGAAATGTTCAGCTAACTCTTGTATGTTTAGTATAAATACCCTGTCTGATTGGATGTGCCTGTACTGACAGCTTTCTCTTTCTCGGGTTTCAGGAAATCACCTGGAAATCCTGCATACAGGGTAATGTTATCGGGAACATTCTAAACAAAACTATTACATGTCATAGAGACAGGGGTTTGTACCCATTTGGCCCCTCTTAGTCACAGTAATACTTGGAGACGGGCGGTCTTTCAAGAGATTGCTTGTGTACATAGTAGCACGGGCATAGCATGGGAGGATGAAAAGGAACCAGGTGCCAAGTTGGCCGAATTGGTTGGAGAAACAGACCAATGAGAAGGCTGGTCTTGCTGGTCTACATCAGTGCTGTACGCGGGCTGTCAACCCCTACTCTTCTATTCTTAATTGTCGCCTAACCCCTGTTCATTCTTACGTATACGTCTATCTCCGGCCTATTTCCATGCATCGATTTCCATAGCGACTACAATCGCTACTCTACCTACGCCTTACTGACGCGTCTGAACGCGTTGTTGGAAAATCCGGGAATCCCCTTTATCTTCAGGATTCAGACTGTTAGTCTGAAAGTCCTAGATTTAAAGTCCAAAGTCCTCGGTAAAAACATCTAGAGATATAAACCCCAGAAGAACTCTCATCTCAATAATGAACAACCAAGTTTCATAAAATATACTCTCACCCAGCACTACTGCGCAATATAAACAATAAAGGGTGTGTTGAAGTAAAAGGGTTGATTGTGTTGTTGTTAGTTCTAAGTTACATGTATCCGAGAGGAGCGCAGCTCCATACATAGTATCCACATTCCAGCCACCAGCAGATCGGACCACCTTCGCCGCACTGTCTCAACAGGGTGGATATTTGCATTGCAAACGTGTTTTGAAGCTCGGTCTAATTAAAGTGGAGCCCCGTTACGTTGTGAAGGGTTACCCGGCCTGAAATCATTTGAGGCAAGATCTTTGTCAGCGGCGGGGCCCCACGTAGGGAGATCTGGTTCAGAGTTGTCAGTGTGCTGGCCTTCTGAGGTTTGGCCCTGCCCGGCTTAATAAATTTCATTCATTCATTAGGGTCCCAGAAAGTCACTGATCAGCGAAATCAACAGTCCAACTCCTATCGAGGTAATTTTACAGTCAGCTTTCTGGCTTGATAACACTTTTGTTGACCTTAAACTCTTTTTTTCTTTTTTCGCTTTCGTCAAGGCTCGAATCCTGACGCGACAGATGAAACTTCCTCGCGGACTACCATGAGTTGCAACAATCGTATTGACTTCGTGCCCTCGCTTCTGGCACAGGAAGGACTAGGGAAGGGGCCCATTCCACTTCCTGAGAAGGTAATGCCGTCCTAAACATTGTACTCTACCTGTGTATGTGACTAACCTGCCATGTAGCCCGCAGTTATTGAAGAACGTAACGGCGAGATAGAATTTCGTGTCGTCAACAATGATGGTGACCGGGAGAGTCTTATCGTCCTGGGTGGGCTGAAATGTGTCTTCCAGAAGCAGCTACCGGAGATGCCCAAGAGCTACATCGCGCGCCTCGTCTACGATAGAGCTCACATGTCCATCGTCATTGTGAGGAAACCGCTAGCAGTAGTAGGCGGCATCACGTACCGGCCGTTCAAGCACCGCAAGTTCGCCGAGGTTGTCTTCTGCGCCGTCTTATCAGACGAACAGGCCAAGGGCTACGGGGCTCACCTCATGTCGCATCTGAAGGACTACAGTAAGGCATCATCAAAAATGATGCATCTCCTGACCTATGCCGACAACTCGGCCATCCCCTATTTCAAGAAACAAGGTTTTACAAAGGAGATCACGTTGGATGACTCAATTTGGAAGGGGTGTATAAAAGACTATGATGGCGGAACTCTTATGCAGTGCTCTATGCTCCCAAGGGTTCGCTACCTAGAGGTAGGCCGCATGCTCCTCAAGCAGAAGAAATGCGTCCGTGCCAAAATACAAGCCTTTAGTAAGAGCCACGTGATCCATCAACCCCCGAAACAGTGGGAGAACGGCCTTACTCCGATTGATCCCCTATCTATCGACGCAATCCGGGCGTCAGGTTGGTCACCTGGTATGGACGAGCTGGCTAGGCAATCCCACCGCGGCCCGAATTACAAGCAGCTGTTACATCTCTTAAATGACTTCCAGGACCATCAATCATCGTGGCCATTCCGGCAGCCTGTCAGCCAGGACGATGTCGCCGACTATTACGAAGTCATCAAGGAACCAATGGACCTAAGCACTATGGAGGCCAGGCTGGAAGCGGAACAATACATGACACCTGAGGATTTCATTAAAGACGCCCGGCTCATCTTTGACAACTGTCGACAATTCAATGGTGAGAATTCGCTCTATGTGAAGTGTGCCAACAAGTTAGAGAAGTACATGTGGCGGCAGATACGCAAGATTTCCGAGTGGTCGCATTTGGAGTAGTATGATAGCATGACTTGGTTACTTGAAGCACCATGGATAACTTTCCCGCCTTTGAGTCTGTCGGCGTAGACTGCACAGCACGCAATTCACGCCTTCATGTTCTTCCAATGCAGCGGCTTCAAGTACGGCCATACCAGAGCCCTGGGGGAATTTTGTTGACTAGAAAAAGCCTTTTCGCCAATTGGTCAAAGGTTGGCCAGATGATAGGAGTGGTTGCCAGAGATGGACGCTGTACGAACGACGATCAAATTCGCGATCGCCATTGGCCACCTCGATGAGAAATGACCCAGATCTCGCTAGCCCATTAAATTGATTAATACTAAATGTAAAACCATCGTAGAATTAAAGATGGGCACTGCGTAAGCCGCCAAAAATAAGAAACTGAACACTTGGAGGAATTGGGCTTCAAGTTGACTTGCTACTAACCTTCACAAGGACCAAGGAGAAGAGCGATGAACTAGAGCAAAAGAACAAGGCGAGATCCACAAGTGCTTGACGAGATCAAAGCAAGAACTAGAGAGGTGTATGTATTTTTAGCTTCAGAATCCTTTGGGCATGGCTACCGGGCGTAATAGACTTATCTGTCTGTAGGGGACAACCAGGGAATAAAAGCCTAGAATGAGTTCTATAGCTATTAGCGTTCTATTATCAAGTCACTGCATAAAGAGAAGCTTTGTGGGCGCGTGTTAAAGTTTGCTCTTTCAGAAATGATGTTCCGCATGAGCCTTGGCGGGCCCCCTCTATCTTCGATGTTCCATCTCCCATGGCCTTGAAACCGCGGGCAAAAGTGGCAGTCGCATGTCAAATTAGTGTGGTGTCCTTATCTTTTTACACTTTCCAATGCGACAAAATGGGCCATCTTTTGAAGGCCATGCTATTCCGCTCTGTTTGGCACTTGGTCAAGGAAGGGTTAACGCCATTCCAGGCTCAGACCCCCGTTGCTCTCCTCTTGGAATTGGTTGAGAACATGCGGTCATTTTCGCTTCTGTCTGTCCCCCATGCACCTAGACAACCAAGAAGTGCAGGTCGATGAAGCATGATTTGATTGCTCTCTTCAGGAAGAAAGAGAGAGGAGACAACATGGACTAACGTTCGGTCCCACGAGGCTGGCGCGATATGGCCCCGATCTTAGAAATGATTTACAATGATTCACAAAGGTTCCGCTGACACGCTGCATTTTGCTTCTGGGGCCTCACCTCTTGCTACAACCTTAACATAAGGGCAGTAAACAAGCTCGTGATATAGTTCAATTTACAAAAATAGGGCAAAGTAGCCTCTTGAAGTAGGGAATACGAACTGTCCTTTCGTACGATAGTGAAAGGCAAAGTCTGGTGATATACTTTGAGTCTCATTGCCTCAATGATGATCGCGAGATAAAACCTCCACTAGCCCTCGATAAGCAACTCCCTTCACAACTCGATACTTGAATTGCAGGACAAGACGACATCAAGTCAAGCTCAATGATCTTAAGAGTTATAGTGCATTTCATTATGAAAATCGCGCTCGCGACCTTATGCCACATTTCGCAGCATTGGACTCCAATAATAGTTCCTGTCAACGGGGTAGCTGAATTGTACAGCTCTCTCTTATGATCATCAACTTAGTTCCTTCTTTCTACCAGGTAAAGACAGCCCCAGACGGAGAGTAAGTGTTTCTGAAGAAGCTTCAAAGATAAGAGTGTCGGGATTCGTTTGCTCTTTGGTAACTTTGCCATTCGATTGACTCCTATGAATTACTCATTTTGTGAGATACAATGAAAATTGTGTGCTTCCATAATGTGCAGCTTCTTGAGGCTGCATTCTCTTATTATGTAACAGCCCGTGATGTAATGTTCGTCATGGAATTGAACTAGCCATCGATTGTCGAGCGGAAAGGATAGAAGATTACTTCACTGCATTTTTAAAGTCGAGCACTGGGGGAGAAGGACCCATACACGAGACGTAGGGTTCGCCTCATAGGCCTGAATTATGCGTACAATGGCATTTCGAACCGACATTTACAGAGTTTGGTACGCCGATGTAGAAAGAGGTCTAGGAGGAAGAGTCGGAAGGTTGGAAACAGCTGGCCAACCGCTAAAAAATGGCGTTAGCAAAGTGGAGGAGCGTCGGATAAATATCTTGGGCGCTTCGGCTGCCGGCCAAATCCGCTCGCCAGACATGGCTACTGTGGAATAGCGGGGAGGTAGAGAAACTAATGGCTGCCTGGGTGGCGAGAACAATAAAGCATATAGCTAGATTATTAATGCCTACCCTGCGACACTATCTAATCTCAACGCTCCGGCCCGAGACGAAGCAAATTTGAAGATTTCTTTTTCTTTTTTTGAAAAACGTGACTAGTAGACGCTCGACATGGACGTGTCGGCTTCATGACTTGCAACAACCTTGTAAAGCACCTGTCTTGGCTGTTGACCGGCCAAGCCCAATACAAGCCTGCAATACCACCGTTTCTGAGGGGCAGTGACGCCTCCCAAACTGGGTTGTCCCAGGTACAACATTCAGACTCAAGAACGACGACGCTTCCAACCTGAATCGTTGAGTCGACTTGACGACGAATCACATTTAAACGACGCCGTCGACTACATCTTATCGGCCGGGCGAGCTTGGCGCGAGGTTTCGGGATACGGACCAGGTGATAGTGGAGGACGACGACACCATGGCCCGCCTCAAGTCGAGTTCGAGATCCAGGAAGCCCGGTCTTATTTCAAGGCCCCAGCAGTTTCTCAGCTCCTCTTACATCACCCCTAATCGCTTGGCCCGACAAGATGCTTCTGCCAGGCGCACTAACTTCAGTAAGTACCTGGGTGCCATAGAGACAATTTAAGCTAATTGGGTGTTTCCATGTACATGGAGCCCTGAACCTTGCAAGACACAAAGCCCACCGAAGACGACCCCGGCTTCGGCCGTGGTCCGAACCCTTCGTACGAGCAGCCCCGATTTCCCCGACCTCAACGCCGATGGTCTGGAGTACTTAGACCTAACCAACGATGCCTCTGAATCCTCTGACTCGCTACCGTTCAACAGCGATGCGAAACTCTGCCGCGAAGATTACGCATCTCGACCCAATCTAGTGGCCTCGAGCGGTAGAAAGAGAAAGAGCAGTGAAATCAGTGAGGAAGAGTTCAGCGTCCTGGGCACTGGTACCTGTTCCCCCACCCCGAGCTCTGGGAATCCATCCGGAACACGTCGAAGAGACGGATCTCGCGGCAGTCGAACACGCCGAACCCGCGATGGCTTCAAAAACCATCTGTCAACTGAAATTTCACCCATCAGTGAGGAGGGCGAAGATGAAATACTATCGCCCTCAAGATATGTACACCGTCCGCTTGCTCATGAGCAATCCCCTCGGAAAGCGTTACCTGTCATCGACACTCAACATCCCTCAAAGGGACTAACAAGCCCTTTGAAGGAGTCTGCTGTTAATTCTAAAGCTTCCAATCCAGTCCATCAGACCAACTCGCTTCCTCCTCGAATGGAGGATGGCAGGGATGAGCCATTCATTCCTGAATCCGACGGAGAATTTTTGATGCCCCCTTCCCATAATAGCTCAATCGCCATCTTGAAAGTCCCTACGAACAAACCAGCACAAATTTGTACTCATGCAGGGCCGACAGCTATGCCTGCAATCCAGCCAGACTTTGCTTCGCCCTCCCAACTCCTCATTACTCCAGGAATAGCCGCCCCTAGAGTGCGCGCCATCGTGTCAAACAGCTCGCAGACCGCCAAGGCTACCCCTGAAGAATATTTCAATGAACTTCCTAGTAAAACCCATCCCGGATCAAGTCAAACATTGTATCTTCTGAATCAGTTGAGTTCTCAACCATCGACCTTGGCTAAATGGATTGAGTTCATGGACAAGCTCATTCAGCAAAACGATAAGAATTTCATAAGAGCGATTAATGAGTGCTTGCCGAAGGAGAAGCGAAGTGAGGTTAAGTCAGAAAAAGAGCGATTGTTACGACAACAGAAGGCCCTCAAACAACTCACTGCCCCAACGGATGAGTATAGGGTACTTTGTAGGAAACGCGCAGAGCTTATCCAAGTCATTACTCAAGCCTACGCCGAAGGCCTTGGTACGGATGAGGACGAAGTTCGACTTGATGACCTCATCGATGAAATTCAAGTGGTGGAGCATGTCCTACTCAAAACAATCGATGGCACTGGGCAAGATGTAGCTGGCTTCCTTAGGACTGTCCAGAAACCAACGAATGGTCACCCTCCTGCATCAGTCATGGTGAAGGGCACTCGACCAATGTTTCAAAAGAGTGCCAACATGTCTATGATGTCGAATGTTGCCACACTAGCCAGCGAGATGGGTACGCGAGTTGTTCATGAGACTCAGCTGCCCAATGCTTCTCAGAACCTGCAGCACCCAGCAACATCAAGGATTGAGGCCTTGCAAAGGACGAGTGCTATCTCCCAAGAAAACAACGCTGTTGGGGCTCCTCTTTTCCCGAAAGACACCGCAAAACCCTCAAATGCACCTTATCAGTCAAGACCGGCGACGAGACCATCAATGGTGGATCCCATGCCTGTGGATGCAGAATTTGGTGTCGGTGACGGCGGCTTCTCTGATCTGGATGAACTCCAGCTCCAGCCAGTGCTCAAAGCTGCGAGAAACTTGGTACCAGGCAGTCGTAGTCCGCCTCAAGCGACACATCGACGCCCTGGCGATGAATTCAGTGACTTCAGCGATGATGAGGAGATGCTTGCTTTTGCACAGGATTATGAGACCCATCAGTCCCACGTTCCCATCTCGCAAGACTTTAGAGAAGTCGTCTCGGAGACAACTGGTAATGCTGGAGCTGTTGCAAAGCCTCGAACCTCGTCAACGGAGCTATTGACGTTAGTAGCGCCAAAGTCAATCCCTGCCGAGCTGATGAGACGTTCGTGGTCACCTGAAGTTCAAAGGATGCTCAAGGACCGTTTCAGAATGAAAGGATTCCGCCATAATCAGCTTGAGGCTATTAATGCAACATTGGGAGGTAAAGATGCCTTCGTCCTTATTCCAACGGGTGGCGGCAAGTCTTTATGCTATCAATTACCGGCTGTTATCAAAACTGGCAAAACTCAGGGTATCACCATTGTGGTGTCGCCCTTGCTCAGTTTGATGCAAGATCAAGTTGACCACATGAAAGCTCTAGGCATTCAGGCTGTAGCTTTCAATGGCGAGTACTCTCCTGAATATAAGAGACAGGTTATGACTGCTTTCGAGAAGAGAAGCCCAGAGGACTACATTGAGCTCCTGTATGTTACCCCCGAGATGGTGAGCAAGAATACTACCTTCAACAATGGGTTGCGAACCCTGTATGACAAAGGTAAACTTGCTCGCATCGTCATTGATGAGGCTCACTGCGTCAGCCAATGGGGCCATGATTTCCGGCCAGATTACAAAACTTTGGGCGAAGTCCGCCGGAAATATCCTGGAGTGCCGGTCATGGCTCTCACAGCCACCGCGACACAGAACGTCATCGTCGACATCAGGCACAATCTCGGCATGGACAACTGTCAAACATTCTCACAAAGCTTCAATCGTCCAAATCTACACTACGAGGTTCGCGCGAAGACAACGAATGCCAAATGTATGGACGAGATCGCGTCGCTGATCATGTCCAAGTATGCGAATCAGAGTGGGATTGTCTACACGGTCTCACGAAAGAACGCAGAAAAAGTTGCGGAGAGTCTTTCGATCCAAGGAATCACCGCCAGGCACTACCACGCAGGCCTCGATCCCCAGGAGAAGGTTGAGGTACAAACTTCCTGGCAGCAGGGCCAGGTCAAAATTGTCGTTGCAACAATTGCGTTCGGCATGGGCATCGACAAGCCAGACGTGAGGTTTGTCATACACCACGGACTTCCAAAAACCTTGGGAGGATACTATCAGGAGACGGGCCGCGCAGGCAGAGACGGAGATCCCTCCGATTGCATTCTTTTCTATGGCAAGCAGGATATAAGGATCCTGAAGAAGTTGATCGCTGATGGTGAGGGTAACAATGAGCAAAAGGAGCGCCAGATGACTATGCTTAACCGTGTCACGGCATTTTGTGACAACAAGTCTGATTGCCGTCGGGTTGAAATTCTTCGCTATTTTGGCGAGGACTTTAGTGCAGTGCAGTGCCGCAAGACTTGCGACAATTGCAAAGCTGGTTTGATCTTTGAGCAACGAGAATTTTCTGAGTATGCCATTGCAGCCATTAGAGCTGTTCAGGCGCAGAGGCGGATTACTGCGGTGCAATGCGCCGACATCCTCATGGGGAGGAAGTACCCCCCTTACGAGGCACGTCGCTCAGATGACTGGTATGGAATGGCAAAGGGCCTTAAGAAGCATGAGCTGGCTCGAGTACTAGATAAACTGTTAGCCGAGAAGGCATTTCATGAGAACAACCAAGTCGGACATCATGGCATGGCAATCCAGTATTTGAAACTCGGATCGACATACCGTCTATTTCTGTCAGGGCAGCGGAAGCTCATGTTATCGGTTCAAATACCGGAAGACGGCGCGAATAACAAGCCTTCCAAGCCCCGGTCGAAGCAAGCCAGTAAGCCGAAGGATCAGGATGTCACCGCCATGCCGTCGCCAGACGAGTCTTTACCTGTTGGACGACGGAGAAAGAAATCTCCTACTGTGGAAAGCGACGATGAGAATGGCGCCATGACATTGAACGGCTATGCGCATGATTGGTTCATGGTAAATGATAACGAGAATGAAGAGGCCTTTGAAGAGATGCCTGAACACCAACCACTGAAGTCGCTCTCGCGGTCGCCTGGGCTTCCAATATCCATCAGTGCCGAGTTGGAAGACTTGAGCGAAATACACCGGGGTATTGTCGACGGTTTCGTCCAGGAAGCAAAGGTAACAGGGGAGAAAACCCGAAAGCGGGAAGGGCTCAGATCACCACTGTTCACCGAGAAGGAGCTTCAGGTCATGGCCATACAGTGGACAACTTCTCTTGACAAGATGTCTAAGATTCCAGGCATCCAGCCTGACAAAGTCATGATTCATGGACCGGAGATTCTACTTATCTTGTGGAGATACTACAGCGGTTACCGTGAGGTCATGGATCCCAAGCGCTCTGGAGGTAACGGCCAGGAGATTGTGGATCTGCTAAGTTCGGACCTCGAGATGGGTGACGATGCCTACGAGGACGAGGATGGGGCGGATTCTCCCTACTTCAACACCAATAAGAACGCCGATATTCTGGCCACTCCGAACATTTAGAGTGGAAGTGCCCTTCCCTTTAGGATTCAGACTGTTAGTCTGAAAGTCCTAGATGAAATCATTTAGAGATATAAACCGGAGAAGAACTCTCATCTCAATAATTAACAATCAAGTTGAGTAAATTTTACTCAGCACTGCTGCGCAATATAAACATCATGGTATCGGCGCCAAAGCGAACTGTACGGCGCTTTGTAGGTCCTTGCAGCACGACGAACACCTGTAAGCCAAACCTTGGCGGAACTTCCATCTGATAATAAACCCAGTCATAGCGTCCAACTGTTTGACTATTACATGATGAAACCCAATTAAAATTAAAGCTGCGATCTTGCGCTTTCTTTTTCTATAACCCTTTTCCATTTTAACCCTAAAAATATCAATAATATCTACCCCCTGTCTTCATTGGCGTATTTACGAATTTGGTGAAAATGTTCAATGCGGTCTAACAGACATCGTCGTCATATTAGAAAGGGTTAGAAGTAATAAAATAATAAATATCGTTCTGTTTACCTTTCTGTCAAACAACTTACTCCCATCCCTTGCCACAGATCGGCGCTAACTAACCCCAAGCTGGCGCTAGTAAACCTCAAGCACCAATCAGCGATCCGACATGAGCCAAAACGATAAGACATAAATCTGTTGACCCCGCGACCCATTTTCTTAGCCGATTTAACTTCAATCGCCTGCGAATAACACCTCAGTAGGGCCTAGTTCCGTCATGGCGAGTAAGAAGAATTCGATGGCAATGCCTTGGAGGATATAGAAGTGAAAGTTAAGGCTGCCTCTAGATGCTTTATGCGCTTATCGCGCCGCGTTCCTTACGGGAGATATTGACGGGGTTTGCTTGGCTACAAAAATCAATTCAACCCTGTCAATTAAATCAACTCTACCCTATGTTATATGGGGCAAATAATTCAATTCTACTACAATTGATATTGTTACTGACTACTAGGGTGTACCACTGTGGGAAGACTGGATACAACGCAAGGGTCAATCAGGAAAAAATTTAGGCATCCGGAGATGAATATAGTAATTGATTCCAACTGATTAGATAGTCTATTAAGTTTATATTCTGGTTTCTATAGAGAAGGTTGAGATTTTTGACCCGCTCGCTTATCGTGCACGCTAGGCAAAAATTACTGTTATTAAACCATCTGATCTGCCGTGATAGGGCCGCCTCGAACGGGCGGCCGTCCCGGCAGGCTTGCCCCAGGAGCGGGATCTAAGCATGCCCAGCAAACCCCAGTCACAGACCAACTAGTCCAAGGCCGAACCCTGAACTCACCCCACACAAAAGACATCCACACCCCCATTCGAGTCCGCAACAATTCTGTGTCAATTGTCCGACCAGATCCCTCTAGACATGCTGCCTTAGAGATTGTTACTTTTGTGGTGGAAAGCCTAGCTCTTTAAGAATGTTCTCCATCCTCTTCTTCGACTCGTCGACTGAGAGAGACTTCCAGAAGCCGAGTGGGGCTCGTTGGTGCGGAGGTTGCTCCCAGAACCGGCAGAAAGAAAAATTGGGGTCGTTCGGTGCGGAGACACTTCGTCCGGAACTAGAAGCATGAGGCAAGGGTCAGCGGGATGCGAGGTATTGAGCTGGTGGACGGGAGGAATTTTAAAGAAGTGAAAGGAATAAACGGGGTCGGTTCACAAACAGAGCTTTGGCCAGATGAGTGGCTGATAGTGGAGACATAGTTGAGGCTGAGTGCCGCATACTCCAAATCTCCTCTTATTAATGGATAGGGTAGGGCTGGAGCGGGGAGGTATGACGATGAAAAAGGTGATGGACAGCTTTGGGAGACTTAAGAGATTACAGGAGAAGCACTGCAGTTCAATCACGGAAACGAAGACGGGGATGGTTTTTGAGTGCTGAATGTTATGTTTGACTTCCGCTGTGAGGATTCTGAGGCTGAGCAAGCTAAATGTGCAGGCTGCCTTGGGCCTACTAAGTTGGTATCTGCTGAAGCCAATTGCGTACACATTGAATTCGGGTGTCACACGGTCGTGGCTAGTCAGTTGCCGCAATGGACAGTCATACCAACTCTGTCCACGCTGACGGTGTACGGGCCATGCGTGCTCTGTTAACCTACCTTTCACTTTGGACGTAGCTCTGAGTGGGGAATCGCTAAGGAGCCCTGAGTCAGACTGCTACATAATTTCGGTATGGGATACCCATGCGCTGGTGGCTCTTGCACGAGAGGTAACCCAAAATAACGTGGCATACAAACAAAGGCTAGTGATGCTCGTCTCCATGTTGCTCAACGTTGCACGGAAAATCCTACCCCAATAGACGACTTAGAATTGTAATTTCATTTCGCAGGGGATCTCGCCTCGGTGAACCGCCGCACTTTCCTCCACGCAGCCGCTCAAGCAGATGGACCGGAGTTGGTCTGGTTCTTTGCGCGCTTCTGTCACTCCTACCTCGTTTGAGGCTCTAGACGCTTGTGTTCCTAGGGGTGAATTGGCAATCGGGGCTCTGCAGGCCGGTGGTGTCGATCTCCCCGGCAGCCACTGGGATCACTACAATGGAGCAGCCGTAGGGCGGCGCACCGCGCTGTCCTCGATTGCGGCTCTTATCGTGCTCTGGCCCAAAAGTGCGTCGAAGGGAACGGAGCGAAGGATGCAGATTTGGCCCCCTTGCTATCGCCCAAACAGGAGCATATAAGCGAATCAGTCAGTGATGGGTGGTTGCTAGCGATGCACTGTCCCTAGGCTATTCTACCAGGCTGACTTGAGGCGCTTCCTCAACATATATCGGTCCTCGAGAGGCCGAAAAAAGGATGTTGGAACATGCAAGACACGTTACGCCCGCCTCCGAAATGCCTAGCCGTCTCGAAGGTTCCAGAAGCTTCGTGGTCAAGCAGACGTCTACATCGATTCTGTGCCACTGGCGCTAATGTGTTTTTGCTGCTGTGTTTTAGGCGTGGCTGTGACCTAAGCAGATAAACATTAAAATTCGCTCAATGCAGACTGCCAAGGTGGGGCCCTTCCCTCACTATTCGACGCCTACGAATAGATCCTTGTTGAACCCCTGACAAGGTTAAAATGCAGGCTGAGTTGGGATGCCCAACAGTTGCCTGCAGAGGTCAGTTCGTGAATCGCGTCCCAGTGGCATGTGCCCTACCCCTGCATGCTAGCGCCGCTGATCGCTTTAACCAGAATTGTCCATTGAAGGCGAGATTGAGAGACAAACTTCGCCGAGAGACAACTTCGCCGAGAGACTGGGCCAGAGCATTGCGTAACACTCGTTAGGCAAGATTTATAACCACATAAAGATTGTTTCGCTGACATATCAAACCCGACGTTCCGCATAGTCCGAGGGGCCAAGGTTGATTTGTGCGTTCGAAAAGAACAAAAAGAACAAATTTCGATACAATACCTCCCAATCGTAGCAGTGTACGGGCTAAAAAGAACACCATACTCTAGCGAGAGCTTCCATAAGTTGATTTAATTGATGAAATTACATTTTTCTACCTGAAGCGACTTGTAACGGGTAAAAAGATGACTTAGAAGAGTATATAGGGTAAGTGGCCACTAAAGCGTGCTCCCCACTCTAGTTCGAAGCAACCAATCAACAATCGTTTAAAGTGCATGGTGTCCCTGCTGCATACTCATGAACTAATGAACGCTTATTTAAAAGTCAGCATCCCTGCAAGTATACGTGTGTAGTGACTACATTCTAGCACATGAAAGGAATTGACATCTCTAACAATATACAGAGCAGACTAAGACCTTCTGGAAACAACAGGATTTCGAAAATGAGTATGTCGACTAGCCATCAACCTCTGTGCTCGTTGCCTGTCTTTCTTTCTTTCTTCTTTTTCTTTTTCCAGGCAAGATTGACACGAATTGTGACTGCAGCACGGACAGCTAGTCAACCCTTGACGTTTTTCAACCTTAACATTCTTCAGCCTTAATGTGTACGTAGCTATTACCTCCAGCCACGTAAGGCAGATTGACGAATGACAGTTATTTAGAGTCATGTGATAGGGGAGGGGCAGAACTTTCTGTCAGCAATCTACAGTCTGCAGATCGATGACAATCATCCTTTCCCAATCTAACAGCCCAATATGGCAGAACCCTTGTGCATAATTGGAACGGCTGGTGCCATTGCAAATATAATCGATGTACTCACCAAAACCATCACCACTATCTGTGACATGCGACAAGCATGGAAGATAGCCGACCTAACCGTCCTTGCATTCGAGAACCAACTCAACCTCCTCAAAATTGCACTGTGCCAAATTCAGAAATGGGCAGCCTCTCAATTTGAAGAACAAGGGCATGAGTTGGTGATGCAGGTGGATAGTTATGTCACATGCTGTCAACTCCTCATCAGCAAGATTGATAGTGAGGTGTCACTGTTGGAGAGAACGACAATCGGGGATCTGAATTTGCCTTCGAAGCTTGGTCTTCTCTTCAAGACGAAGGACATGGAGCATATTCAATGGATGATCGACCAGCAAACACATGCTTTAGCACTGCTCCTGAGCGTATGTACTACGTGAGTAAAAGATACCAAGTTTCTTCAATTTTATCCTGTTTCAGCTAATGGTGCTCTTAGAAACGCAATAGAAGACCAAAAAAAGATCTTGCACCAGCCTAGAGTTATCCGAACATTCCAGAAGATGGATCGAGATACTGCTTCGCTGACTGTACACCGAGACGCAGACTCAATCGTAACTGCTACATCGGTAAGCTCCTCCAAATGGTCGGTTCAATTTGCCTTCGATAGCGAGCTTTTTATCACAAGAGTCTACAAGCAGTAGATTAGGAAACTCGCAACAACACCCAAGGTACATATGTCACAGCAAAGCAATAGCACCCAGCAGACTGTGCTCGATAATTCAGACGACAGTTTGTCGGTAACGAATGTACCTGGCGAAACAGAGCAAAGTATCTTCACCCGCTCGAATAGTACTGCATCCGAGGAATCATCTGGCTCATCTTTAAGCCTGGGCAAACGATTCAACTCCTTGACGCGCAGTGCTATGAGTATTGAGTTACAACCTCTCAAGCGGAATGGGGCTATTAGCGACTTGAAGCATCAGAGTAAGGATTCCCAGAAGATTGATTGGAACCTGAAAGATGATTCCAAGGGCGCTAGTCCAGATGTCGAGATAGTCATCTTGGGCTCGAACACGAGGAAACGAGTTGTTGAAGAAATAAAGCGAGCCAATGGACATCAGTGCTACACGGCAGAACAATTATGTCTCTTCCGTCCAATCATTTTCGGATCAGTTATCAAAAGCGCTAGGTATCTGGCCAGGACGTTGCAGCACTCTCGTTTTATCGATGAATTGGATCCGATCCGGCATCAGCTGGAGCACATATTGACGTATGGAGAGGGGTCGAAGCACGGCACCACGCTGAGCCCAGAGTTCGCGGTAGCAATTGCGCAAGTCAAAGAACACCCGGCAAGAAAGGCTTTGATGGAAGCCGAGGATTTCTATCCCCCTGAGAACAGAGAATAGTGAGTTTGTCGTCACCTTAGGCTTCGCATTGCAAGATTAACTATTTCTTAGTTTCCTCGAAGAGATCAACAGAATCTCAGCTGAGACATATGTCCCCAGCGATAGAGATGCCATCGAATGTAGAACACCGCTGCCTGGCCGTATGGAGTCTAATTTCACTATGGGCCGGCTGAATATACGATTGATTGACCCAGGCAGTGCGATATCCAATTCGAAAGTATTGTTTCCCCAGCCCGAGAAGATGCATGTTGTCATGTATGTTTTTGACTTGAGTGCCTACCACCAGGTCCTCCCAAGTGGTGAAACTGGACTATATGAGACCATGCTTCAATTTGAAGCGGCCGTCAACTCACGCCGGTTGAAGAATTCAAGTATCATTGTCATTCTCAACAACATGGACAGCTTTAGGAAGAAACTCTTGACAGTGCCATTGAATCAGTATTTTCCTGATTATACTGAGGGAAACGACGCTTCAGAAGCTTCGAACTATATTCTGTCCCGGATCAACCAGCTAAACCGGGCCAATCTTAATCTCTATCCTCATTTAATAGCGGGAGTCTTTCATGAAACAAGCTTGCGCTCGATTCGGGCGAACATCCAGGACATTATAATGGCCAATGCGCTGATAGACTTACTGTATTGAGCACTTGCAGCTTCCTCTCATACAATTACCCTTGTAAATAGAAGATAACCCCACATGTCATGCAAATGTTATCAACAAACGAAAAGTGCAAGTGCTCAGTACTGTAACTGTACCTAACGGGCCTCTCACTCTCCAATACTATGGCGAGTTCAGGGCTTTGAACACGTTGAAATTCATGGGGTCGAGGGTTCAGTAACCTCCTCGGCAGGCGTTGGGATCCGTCGCTGTACAGCAAGCTTTGAGATCACATTTTCCGGGTCAAAGGGAGCAAGTTCAGCTCTTCTAAAACCTCTTCCGGACATTACTCATTAAAGATAGTTACCTTATATTAATAGTTTCTAGCTACAATTACCAAGTCCTAGTTATAACTTTATAACTAGAATTACTTATATTTCTAGGAATTACTTTATAATTCTTAATAATAGCTATAACGTGTTTGATAAGCAAGCTGACCGAACAAGCGAGCTAACCACTGCGGCCATATAACCTCTTGATGATACCTGAGATCTTGATGTCTGAAGGATCCTCATCAGCCATCTTCTCGATAGCAATGCGCTCTGAATAAATTCTATTGGCTAGAACATTGAACGCTGCGTCGCCTCCGTCATCACTCGCCGCGGCATACTGAACGCCACGCGGGTTCGGGTAAATTGAAGTGAAGATGTAGCTCTTGCAGCCTGGAATATTGTTCTGGGGCTAGTTGGACCATTTGGAAGTGGATGTAAGTATCACGTAAATGTTCAGGTTGACCCTTTGAAAGGTGTCGAGAAGCAAGTGTTGTGATAAACCTATGATAAGTAGGTTGAAGTCTACATAGATGGCACGGACTGATGCGACGCGAAATGGGGCCCATTTTGCAACGTGTGTAAAAGTCAAATTTGAAACGGTTCCCGTTTTGAAATCCTAAGCCCCTGTTCAAATTTATGATCACTGATTGGCTTAAAACTGGAAATGGGGCCGTTTCTGTATTTAATACTTGAGTAGAGCTTGGCTGACCGTCAATGAAAGTCTCAGTACATAGCGTGACACATAGCTGGAATAGGAGTTCGAATGCAACCTTGCCAGACCCTCTCAGTAGTCCAGCGGATATCTCTTGGTAAGGTGTGGCGCTGGGTCCATTAATATTACCAGAGTATCCAGAGTCATCATAGTCGTTTTCGTCTTCGTCGTCGTCGTCTGGATCCCAGTCTTTAACATCAGCATTTCCGCCCTCTTCATCTTCTCCGCTTTCTTTCGCATAGGTTCTCTTATTATCATAAACGAGAGTGTTATAAGCGTCATTGACAGATAGGCCGCTAGATATAGTGGGGAAATGACCTCCAAAAATCATCCTCCTCTCTCCTAACACCGGCCAGGTTCCCTTAGATATCTTAAAGAAATACAAGATATTATAATTCTAGATGCGATCCAGCTTAGTATATATTTCTCGTCTCACTTTGGCTCTTATTACATCTTACTGTGTGCCGCTTGCCATTCAGTATAGCCGGAAAATAAAAGCTAAGAATTATTTTTAGGTCCTCCTGTATCTAACCTCACTAACTTTCTCTACCATAAGATCGACAGGAGATTCGCAGTGGCTTTCTAGCCTCAAGCTAAGCAGCCAGTAAAGGATGTTATAGCTAGTACAGCGAACCGTATTCTCACAGCGATCTATAACGGAGTTGAATGCTCCCATAATACATGATATCTTTTGTTCAACTTCTCTCGGGCTTATAAAGTTCGGATGCCATTAAGATCATCGACTTCAATAGCTTACTGCCACACAACAAAAGATCCAACGACAATTAAAGTCATCCATACGTATTTTATAAGCAGCTAGATATTTAGAAATATTACAAAAGATAATAAACTCGGCGTAGCTTCAAAGACACAGTCCTTAGGAAGCTCCTAGATTGCGCACAACAGTAAAAATTCCACAAGCCAAAGAGCAAGAATTGCTAATATAATAAACTATATTCTCTAAGTTCCTTTACTTCGCCCACCATTTTCTCCAAAATCTCCAGTGCAACTTCTCCAAAAGATTTCATCGACTCACGATTGAGAACTTCAAGTTCAATGCCGAGCTCATTGACTCTCTACATAAACAACAGTTAAAAACCAACATAAGATAATCAGGGCGAGGGAACCAACCTTAATGATTAATTATTCGGCTTCTTTGCAGGTCTTAACCTTCCACAGTCCAATTTCTTTTAGTTTATCCGCAATAACTTCTTCCGCAGGTTCAACGAGACAAAGTCCAGTGACCCAACGTAAGCCGGGAATGATGAAATACTCCGATATCTCATTGCATAGCCCTGTTGCCTTAGGCACGATAAGAAATCTATTTTCCAAGAGCAGAACATCCGAAAGATCCCCCCGTTTTAGGTAAGCTCCGGGACAGATATTGAAGGCCGACTGGTATACTCAGCGCTGCAAATTCCAACCCTACCTAATTGGACGCCTAGATTGCCCCGACAAAGCGAAAAAACGTAACTTTTCGCAAGCTGAAAATGAGCCCGCAAACAATAAAGGGGCATCCCCAGCCAAAATGATATAATTTTCCTATTATTACTTTGTCTGCTAAATGCATTTTTAACGGTTGATTTTGAAGGTGATGTTTATTTTTAGGGATGGATCTGCGGCCTTTCCGTATATCGACTAGTGCCTCCACTCTACGCCTGTTTCTGTGTCAACGCCGTTATCTTATCTCCTTCAAAACATCCATCAGCCAATCTCTTACAACATCATGCAGTCATCTCATCAACAACCTCCGCAGCATATTAACCCAACCTTATCCTCACACAGTATCAATCCCTCTCCATGAACGACTACAACACACAGCTGTCAGAATACATTTACGGCTGGCTCAACACCTTTATCGCTGAATCTACTTCCCCGTCCTGCGGCCAGAAACGCGACGCGCCATCAAGTCCAATTCTCAATTGGGGCGACATGCCTACTCCACCATCATCAGAAACACCCACAAGGAGTAGAAGGCGATCGCCAAAGAGACAGAGACAAGATGACACCCCTGAAAGAATCTTCCAGGATGCCCCATTCGACGAACAGACTCCTACCGGTCCTGCAAGAAGGCTTCAAATGACGATACCGACTCGTCCTTTCTCAAACCCTCCGTCTTTACCTTCATCGTCTTCCGCATCCAATCGTTCCCGATCAATCAGCCCTGTCAAGCAATCTACGCTAAAACTTCTCAAAAAGCCCGTCGACTTCGTTGTCATCAAGAAGTCGCTCTTTCGAGGAATCATGCAGAAGACATATAAGAATATTTCCGACATCGCAGACGGCGATAAGTTCATCCCTCAAGCAGTCCTGGAAGAGCTGGATGCCAGCGATGAAGACATCAGGGAGCGATATTTCTTTAGTCATCCGGATGACAAAACTCAGTCTTATATAGAGGAACTTGCTGCAATTCGCGAGATCCAACAAGTTGCAAAATCTCGGAAGGATCTTGGAGCTTCAGAGTCAGCCTGGAATGTTGATGTCCACGGACCGTTGATGAAGCTCGCACTGAAGGATTTCGGGTGTGCGAACCGCGAGATTCTCACACAGGCAAGGATCAGCCCCCCATTCATCCCCGAGATGCGCACGGATTCGTGTTACAACATCATGTCATCCAAAATGATTGACTGGGGCATTACGGTGCGCCCCTCGGCAAGTACAGCGCGTCACATCAGCAAGGTGATAGATGCTCTGCCGGATGATATGCGTACTATCAACCAGACGACATACGGACCTGTTAGAAACGATCCGATCGCGGTGCCGATGGAGACCAAGATTGCGACGGGGCATGTTGAAGAGGCTAGGATTCAGCTGGCACTTTGGGTTGCGGCGTGGCATAAGCGGATGGCCGCTCTTCGAATGAATGACGAGCAGATCATTACGTTGCCCCTAATAATAGTCATGAAACATGAGTGGAAGCTCATGTTTGCTTGCGATCAGGCCAATTCGATTGTGAGTACACCTTCTTGGTTATGTGATGGAATACTAACGAGTCTTTAGGAGATTGCAGAGGAGATAAACATGGGTGGGACGAGGGACTTGGTTGGGTTATATCGTGTTGTTGGGATATTGAGAGAGTTGGCGAAGTGGATGGAGACGGAGTATCTTGCCTGGCTGGATAGATGGCTTGGTGTTGAACAGCCTACGGCTTAGTCTGAAAAGGAAGGAATTTGTAATCATTGCGTACTAGCATAGGAACATCCTGCAGATCCTGTGGGTTAGCTCGGCAGATGAGAATATTCGTATGTATTCTTTTCACGTACTGTAAACCGTGCAACCATCACTCGCATACACCTGATATTAATTGGCTCGGCATGTCAATCAGTGAAATTTAAGCTCAACAAACGCCCTGCTAGACCAAGTGGAACCCCCCACAATTTCCACTAAAGCCAATGAGATTGATTCTTTGCTCATCGGCTATACGAACTTGCATTTGATCCCCCTCTGCGGTAACCCGCTCCAAGTAATACCCCTACGTCTCAAGCAGAATCAAAGTTTAAAAAACACATTCACGGCCGACTCAGCCGAGCTAGAGCTGACTAAATAGGCAAGCCCTCCCCCTCGATTTTTCTTCTTTATCTCACCACAAAACATTCACACCTTGTCTTCATCCTGCGGATTGTAGAGCGTTACCACTACTAAAGTTAGAGCGCCACAATGCTTCTAGACAATCTGGCTTCCACGAACGCATTGATTGTGGTGACATTGACAGGAGTACTGCTTCTCCTTAGTCGCTATGTATCACCAAGCCTTGATCCACTTGAGCCGCCATTGCTGAAGCCACGAGCTCCGCTGGTCGGACATATTATCTCAATGTTTCGAGAGGGTAGTAATTTCTATGCTCGCTTATTGTAGGTCCATCTTAGTGAAGCATGATTGACTCTGTCATAATACTAAAAGGAAACAGCAAAGAGCGTCGAATGCCAATTTGCACTCTTCCTATATTGAACGGCAAACTCTACGTCATTAATTCTCCTGATCTCATCCAGTCGGCCTTGCGCGATAATGATATATCCTTCGGCCCATTTCTTGTTGGGTTTTCTAAGAGCCTGTTCGGTCTGAGTGAGAACGCGGTACATCTTATCCAAGACGAGTCGAACATGAAGGGAGGGTTGGCTATTATTCATTCCACCCTCATGGGCGAGCCATTACATAAGCTCAACCTTAACTCAATGAACAGACTCATGACTTCTCTGAATCGCATTAAGCTCCGGTCAGCCATTAACGAACCTAATGTATTCATCTGGCTTAGAGACATCTTGACAGACGCAACTGCAACCGCTTTATTTGGAGAGAAGAACCCATTAACAATCGAGAAGGCGAAGCTGTTATGGTAAGCTTCGCTTCGAAGCGCAGTGCATGGCCTATGCTAAAAGGTTAATAGGATTTTTGACAAACACTCTATGTTGGCTGCATTTGGAGTCCCAAATTTTATAATCAGCAAGGCTACCAATGCGAGACTCGAGATCAATAAGTTATTACTGTCCTACTACCAAACCGGAGGTGAACTAGGACAAGGTGTTTCTGAGATTATCTACCAGAGAGCTATATATCTTCGAAGTATTGGCTTTACTAACGATGATCTCGCTCATATGGAATTGATGTTGCTTTGGGTTGGAGTTACGAATACGGCACCGACCTTATTCTGGCTATTTGCGCATATCCTTACCAGTCGCGATTATACATCTCGTGTGCGGGCTGAGATAAGCGCGATTATGACTGTGACAGATGGGCCAGAGGGAAGAACAGCCACATTCGACGTTAAAAAGCTCGAGAAATGCTGCCCCTTTCTCAATGCTTGCTACCAGGAAACCCTCAGACTCTATCTTCACCCTACTGGTAATAGACGGGTAATGAAAGACACCAAAATCCAAGATGCAGAAGGTCGCCAGTACCTGCTGAAGAAAGGTTCTACTGTCCAGTGGCCGCCATCTGTTACTCACTTCACTGATGAGATCTGGGGTAAAGACTCTGAGACTTTTAAACCTGAACGTTTCCTAGATGTTACAGCGCAGGATGAGAAGAGGAGACGAGGTTCTATGCTGTCATTTGGGGGTGGTAGAAACCTTTGCCCCGGCCGCAGGCTTGCTTTCACAGAGATACTGGGATTTGTTGGTGTTATAGCGCTGAGCTTTGAGGTCGAGGGCCTGAGCCTGCCTCCCTCGAGAGACGCTAAAGTGGGAGTTGGGCCGAGAATGCCCGATTGGGGATCCAAGAACTCCGCGTTTTGTCTGAAGCGGAAACCAGATTGGGAGGATGTTACCTGGCTGTTCAAGGACTGAAGGAGCTGATTAGTGTTCTAACAGAGGCTTTTAGCCAAGGACGATGCGAAGTGCTATTGTACATCAAAACAAGTTCCGCGAAAACTCTATAAAACACTATAAACATGTGTTGCAACCCTTCCTCTATTGTGTAATTAAAGATACTCGTGGATCCATCGAAAAAGAGGCCCCACTCAAAGAGTGGGCGGCAAAATTATGGGACAAGGGCCAAACCGTGGGACAGCCGTTGGGTGAGAAATAGGTGGGAAAAACGATAAATCTCTGGCTGCAGATTCAGATTTTATCGCAATCAATTCGAAATTGCTACAGTCAATCAATTGAAGTGTATTGAAGCTATCGCCAAACGCATTTTATCTTGCGAGGCATATTTTTCGTGGTGTTGCGGCCGGAAGTGTGCGGATTGACTGCAGGGCCGTCTGGCTGCGTTTCCCCTCCCCATGATGCCTTCACTTCTGATCCTGCCTCCAACGGTGAAAGGGATGATGATTTCTTATTGTGTGTGCCTTTGGGGGTGTAATGTATTCATGATTCTGTGATATGTGGAGGAGAAATCTCTCTCAAAGGAAGGCTGCGGCGGTGGAAGCGGCGGCAGCTCGGGCTCCTCGATATCTTGTGAAAGGTCAACGAATTCAGGGTCTTCTTCATCATCTTCAGAGTCATCAGAATCCCCAAAAGTGAAGCTATCGCGAGCGGTATCACGAGCGGTATCTCGCTGTGAATTGCCGAGTGAAATCTCAACACCATCGCTCGAAGGCACGGCAGGAATATCCTGTAGAGGACTTCGATAAAAGCCTGCAGCAGAGGCATCACGAAGTCGCTCATAGAAGCGTTTCTGCTGCGCTGAACCGCTCGTATCATAGAAAAAGCCATCTTGAGGATTTGGTGAAGCTTCTCGCGATGGAGGAGGAATATAGATAATCTCGTCAACTATATCCAGCTTCTTCCACTTCTTCCAACGCTCGAAGCTGATGTGAATAGGCTTCCCGTTATTATTTATATCATACTTATAGTTCTTCCTCCATTCTTCCTTTAATCGGTCTTCTTCTTCTTTCTGTAGTTGCCTCAAATTCTTCTGTTGCCGGCGCAGTTCAGCTTCCTGATCTTTCTTCGTTGAGGCAGCAAGACTTTCTCGCACATCCTGAACTGTAATGCTGTTAATATATTTCCCTGACGGCATTACCTTCTTTCTCTTATTCCTCTTATTGTTTGTAGCAGCAATGCGTTGGAGGCGATTATGTATATGTTCTTCAGCGAAGCTATTCAGAAGAACGGCCTCGCAAACAACATCTTCCAGAATGCCGAAGGAGTTACGCGTAGGAGAACTGAAGCCATTGCGATAATTGCGTTTGAGATGACGAGAAACTTCACGAGCATCTTTAAAGCGCGTTTCTTTGGGAAGGAGTGACTGGAAAGCAGGATTTGTTGTAGCAAGGAGTGACTTCTTCTTCTCCTTTACTCTCTGAATAACTGCTCTTCCATCCACCGGGAAGATTCCACTCTTCTCGAAGCCGTTCATGATGTTGTGAACTGTAAATCCTTCTCTGATAATCTCACCGAGCTTGCTGACGAAGTCGGAGCGTTTAAAATTGAGATATCCTTCACGGATATGATGCCGAAGACGCTTTTGGTGAGCGTTCTTGAGCAGCTGAAATACTCCAACATCTAGAGGTTGCGTATGATGTGTTGAATGAGGAGGAAGAATGATTATCTCGATATCGAAGCGAATATAATACTCTATAAACTCCAAAGAAGTCTTACCGGTAAAGCCATCAATAACGAGAAGTCTCCAGATTCGCTGCTTTTCAGGCCGCTCAAAGAACGGCTCCTTCCAAATAAAGTCAGGATTATCAACATCTCTCATGAATTCGTCACAGCCAAACCAGTCAGTAAATGTAACACCGCGAGATTGCGCCTTGGCCGTGCAATCGAAGGAGTTGCGGTTAAAATGGCGTATCCAATCCATCGATATCTCGGCGTTGGAAAAGCCGGTATCAGATCGTGCAAAGCGAATAGCTTCATCCAGATCGTTAACATCCCAAGATTCTGTTGGCCAGGTTTTAAACACCAAGAGCGGCGGTATCATAACTAAAAAACACATCAGAATATACGCCGAAGTCTGGAGAATACGTACATCCAGCTGCATTTGCGCATCCGAGCATCGTGGAAGATTCCCTATTGGTGAAAGCCACGACTTCGTGTTGAGCGTTCAGTATCTTCTTCACGATAATCACCTCGAGCCGCTCGCGAATAGAGCCAATCCGTATGCCGCATTCATCGGCATTGAACATCTGAGATGCTTCAATATCTCTTTCCTCTACAACTACTCCAAGATTAGTATAAAATTCCTCTAAATCGGCAATATCTCCAGCTTCAAATCCTGCCCGTTCTCGGTCAAAAGCTCGAACTAACTTCTTCTTCTGCAGTTGCGGATTATCAGCGAGAAAGCGTCGATACCATGATTCTCCAACTGGAGGCGCTGGAGGAGTTCGTGATGCCCTCAATTTATTTGCTTCCTATTCAATAAGGAGCTGATTGCAGGGAAATCCTGCTCTTTCGAGCCACATGATATACGCAACGGCACGCTCCTCGGCTTCATCGAGATTCCTCGGGCGGCCAACGCTGTTATCGCTGAAAGCTGGCTTTCCGAATAGCTTCATTGACTTCAGATGACGACCAATAGCGCTTTTTGAAGCTTTATATCTCTTGGCAGCCTCCCTGATCGTGAGAGGCTTCTCTTTGGTGTTGCGGTGGCGGCTTTGCGAGATCAAGATCGCACGTGCAGCCGCAACGGCGGGGTTGAGTTCATAAGGATCAGTCATATTGAAGGTCTGGATGAAGAGATAACTTAAGATACACAATTTGACGGAATAGTACTTGGAAATGTCTTTCAAAAATTGGGTTTTTGGTGGTAAAAATCATAGAAATGCGACAAGGCGGGGTAGAAGCTTGTCCCACGATTTTGACGCTGTCCCATAATTTTGACGCCCACTCTTTGAGTGGGGCCTCTTTTTCGATGGATCCACGAGTAGATATATTAAAACTTTTTGAAAAAAGTAGACGCTTGTGAATGGAACTTTGACGTAGTAATAATGCTTCAACAAACTCCAGACTTACCTAGTTTCTGTTACAACCAAACAATAACATTATTAGAACCGACCGATACTCCAGGCTTCTTCAGGTGCTGCTGTAGCAGACAAGTTGATCTACGACATGCTCTCCTGCTTCTTCATCGCCGCATTGTACTCTTCATCTACCATTTCGTCAGATGCAGAGTAAAGCCTGTCAATAAATCCCAAATGAAACTGACTCGTCATGAGTATTTTCTTGGTTCTTGTCTCCTTATTGATGATCTCTTCTTGTTCAGCGACCTGCTGCCCAAGACACGCGATATACTCGAGCCCAGTTTGGTATATCTCGCGGTCTCTCTGCGTCTCTTCTTCTATTGCTTTCAAAGTGTCTTCCTTTTTCTTAAGCTCTTCCCGGGCGTTTTCGCAATCCAGGATCAAAGTGTTATACCAAGTACGCAGCTTTTCTGCGCAATTCTCCCCGTTGATCTGAATGATCTTGGCAACTTCACTTGACGCATCTTGTAATTGGGTGAGTTCCTTTCTTTTCTTGTCTCGGTCTTCAATGGCTGCTTGAAGGACATCATTAATTTCTTGTATGTTGATTGAACACAAATCCATCTGGACCTTGTTAAGATCCTGGACATACATTCTCTTGCAGTATTCGGCATCCTCGATCTTTTCGCATATGGCACGGAGGTGGCTGTTTATGGCGAAATGCGCGGCTTCCTGTATGGATTGAGACGTTAATTCCGGTGTATTCATGTGAAGATTTGGGGCAGTGGCACTGACAATCTGGCCGAATCCATATTCGTCGTCAGCAGGGACCGAGTTGGAATCTTCTCCAGGTCCATCATCATCATCTGGCGCGGGTTGTTCAGCGAGTCGCATGCGTTTCTCGGCGGGCGGAGAGGTTGCTAAGATGGAGTTAGCGATGGGTCTGGTGCCGCTCGTGTAATATATAGAGACATACGAGGAGCCATGGGTCGCTTGGGAGTCGAGGTCCAATCGGGCTCTAGAGGAAGAGAAAGCTGGTGCCGAGTCGGGAAGCCGATTGTACTGCTCACGTTGCTGATGTCGCTGAGGACGCTCATGTCTCTCAATTTGCGATCGTAGTCAATCGCGCCCGATAATTCGTCATCGTCATCGTCATCTTCATATTCAGATTCGTCGCCAAGCTCGTCTTGGGGTCGCCTTTTGTAGGCTGCATTGATCCTCTGCTTTGCCACCGCTCTCGTTTCACGAACCAAGACTTGGTGTCTCAATTGCTCTGGGCTCTTCTGTTTTGGTGGGCTTTGGGAAATGCCATTCGTGCTTTTAACCCAGCGTCTGGCCTTTAAGCATTCCGAGTGCATACCATTCTTGCTCGATTCTTGGCGCTTTTTGGCCTCCTTGACCAGGAAATCGCGTAATTCGTCCATTGTTACTTTTGAGCCCTTTGCGCAGACAGCCTCAACGGCAATGGTAAGATGTTGCGCAGCATTTGAACCCCAACTGTCGGCCTTGGGAACATAATCGCGAGGTAACCATTCCGAGAGCCTTTTCCCGGATGCTTTGTAGATTCGATCGACGTATCCCCGCACCGCCCCATTGGCTTTACCGACCCCAAAATCATCGTAAGGCGCTGGGGCCTCGCAGGGCTTGGGTTCCATCGCATGGGTATCGAGCTCCGGTCAAAGGTCGAGAGGGGTCGGCGGCAATGATTAAGGATCAATTCGAAGACAGAGGCGCGCCGTTTTGGTGCGATGAGAAAAGCGATGCGCGTTGAGAAAGGGGAAAAAAATCGGACAGGGCTCTGGCTCTGCTGGTTCTGGCTGTTGGGTCATGGCAAAAGCAAACAAACAATTGTCTGCTCAAGGCCATCTTTCGGAGGAAATTGCAGCCGAGCTCCGAATCATCTCCGCCCTATGTAATAAGGCTAAACTGGAAAGAAAAGTGAGGGCTACGTAGAAGCTTATGGAAATTGTTTCAGGCAAACGAGGCTGCGTTTGCTGCACATTCAGAAGCGAATAATCTGCACGGTTTGGCTGTTGGTTGTGCCATTGCTAATTAAGGCTCAAGGCCAGTGGGCTACACACGTCCCTCCTGCCATGATTCCGGGGGACCTAACAATCCGCCCCTCCGTTAGTGGGCGGGTACTCCCCAGGGTGAAGATGCCAGCAGAGCAAGCAGATACAACAATTGAGAAATGATCTGAGACTTTGGCGTACAGTTTCCTTGGGAAGGGAAGGACAATTAAACCACATTATTTGCTCCTTTTTGCACTGATCTAAACGTTCCCGTTGTCGCTTTCAAACGTTTTCTTTTCCCATCTTTTCTTTGGTAGGGTCAGCGCAGCCCACGGATCAAATCCAATCAAACAAATTGCCAAACAAATCAATCAAATATGCCAAAAACTTATTTCAATCAAACAAATTTAGCGCCTCCAACACGGGGTATAGAATCAGCAACCTGGTATGGTGTCAAGTCATGTGACCGTTGCCGGATCAACAATTAGCGCGACACCATCAATCAACAACAAGACGCAATCTTTCAATAACAACACTAATAAACTGCATCAAACCACTACGACAACTTATCCACAATGTCACTAAATTACCATTCTCACATCCTAAACTGGCTTGGCCAGCTTCCAACTGATCACTCACCATTGGAAACACCAGCGCCAAAGCCTCAAAAGAGACATTACCCCCCATCACCTTCCATGTCTTCCGAGGGCGCCAAAAAACGTCAAAAGACTGGCTCAGATATCTTTCGGAGCCAGAAGATCCCATTGCCGCTGCCTCGGACGCCTGGTTCGAGAACTGGAGATCCATTCGTAGATGAAGACCCTACACCGCGGGCTCCAACGGATACAACTTCGACGAGCGGCGCTTCAACAAGTGGCAGGTCGTCACCTATAAAACGACTTAACGAATTGGCCCTTGATCCGAATGGAGTTGACTTTCGTGAATTTACGACTGTGAACTACCCAAGTGGAGTTTTCACTGCGCTCTGGGATATCAGCCAGCTCGCAAGGGGGAATAAAGTCATATTACCAGATAAGAAAGCAGATATCAAACGTGCAGTAGGACAGAAAGGAGGGGAATGGTTCCGCTTCGTTGATGATTTGTGTTATTGCGATGAGGAAGATCCTCGCGTTCAGTGGGGTGAGACTCCATCTGCTCGATCTGTGCACAAGATTCTTCAGAAAGCCCGTACGAGCGCGACAGACAGAGAGTTAGAGTATAGTTGGAACGTTGAAGTGCACCAAGCTGTGCTGGACCTTACTTTAAGAGATCTAAGAGACCACGTTAAGGGCAACTGAGTTAACTTTAAGTTCTGGTAAGATATTACGCGCTTTCTAGTACTATAATGACTGCTAATGCGTCTAGTCCCTCGGCTCGCATTATGATAGAGTACAGACCAGGCAGCACGCTAGAGTCCAAGATGATCGACTTCTGCGCTGTTATCGAACCTGAAGTTGAGTCGTTGGCCATAATCGATGGGCTGCGCAAGGTTCTTCCCATAAACAGCATCAACCATACAGCGTGTAACCTACTTCTAAAGAAACCGCTTTATCTCGCCATTAAGATGAAACTGCCTGGTGAGAAGTGGAATGCAGTGCGGCTTCAGGTTGGAGTCTGGCTTGCTGTACAGTGGATGTTACTTGCCAGACTTATCTATAACGCGGGCAGTTCTTTTAAGGGTTTGGATTTTCTCCCGGGAATTATTATTTAAGGCCATAAATGGTATTTCATAGCTTCAGGGCGCAAGGGAACAAAAACGGTATGCTTAATACCCCTACTGTAAGACGAGTTTAGTTTAACTAACAAGTTAAGGTTCTTTAGACCATAAAAGGCTTTGGGGCGATGAGTGATATTGTGGGGATATATAAGATTGTCGGCGTGTTGCAGTATCTGGCTAATTGGGCAGAGACAGTATATTGGCCTTAGTTCAAAAAGAATGCTCTTAGAGAGGGAAGTTATTAAGGGGATAGCCTTAGCAATATGCAGGGAATTATTAAGAGTACTTAAGGCTAAACCGTATCGGACTCATCCTACATCTTCAAAGGTCGATCAGTATAGTGTTTCTTATTGGCTTCAGCTGGGTTGCTTGCAACCGCAGAGTTATCACAATCGCCCTCGTCGTATCTGAATATTGAATCAGTATCTTTATCTTTATTATTACTATAGGCTTCTTTTTTGCCTTGCTTATCGTCAAAATCCTTGGATTGCAATGCATTGAATAAAATGGCTTCGTCCTGCAGCAGCTGATACTCAGGGCGAGCAGGAACCTCATCTATGGCTTCGCCGAAGTCACTACTTCCCTGTATCACAGGCCAGGATCCTCTGGACTAGTCGAATAATTTCTAGACCTTATGCTCCCAAATGACTTGAAGTTGAGAGGATAGATCTTCGCTCAACTGGAACCTCACACACACTCTCCTGACTCTAGCCGTTATTATATGCGTTCGAAAGGCAAAGGCAAACAGCCGTTTCTGAACATTCCGGTACTTTCATTCGGTACTTTTCTCCGCCACCGGTCAGGTAGTTGAGTCGATGCTCGTAAGATATCGCGTCTTGCGCCCTTATATATAGCTTACCATTGTGTTCTCTCCATCCATATACTTATAGTCGCAAAGGAGCCGCTGTCCATATCTTTACTACTCAAACGTGGCTGATTCATTGTTTCCCAGTACTTCTTTTCACATTCTACCACCTCACTCAGATGAGAACATAAGACCGGGCCGAGTTCTTATGGCGCCACTCGCGATTAGAACGAATCTATATGCACTTTCTTGTGGACATCTCTTTGTAGTCATGTCAGGGAATTCACTTAGAACCATCTGCTGCCTGCCCTGCTAGGGAAGAAACGTTAATATGCAACACCCTCCTCCCATGGTGACTCATAAGCAGACATATGGTAATCCAGCGGTAGTCTTCCCCTGCCTCCTGGGTTCATCCAGTGATGCTCATCAGTACAATGCTTTTGTATCTTCTGAATACGACAGACAATATGGCCACACACATGACATTTCAAACCGTCTGGTTTTAGTGGCGCAAGATACAGAATAGGTTCAATTATATCCGTTAAGTACCATAAATTATACAGTTCATCCTGATTGGGTAGAATGTTTAGGATCTGTTTTATCTTCTCTACCAGATCCTGTTCCTATCGCGATGTCGTGTTTTCAATGAGTAGCAACCTCATCGGCTACAGAGGCAAACCTATAAACCTGATATACAGGAAGGTAGTATATAGAGAGAAGAACGTAGGGATAAATTGCACTGCATGGTTCAGATTGCAAGTTCAAAGCCGTTATAGTAATCATTATAGTGACTTAGTCCTTGATAGTAAGATCTAAATGATGATTATGTTTCGATTAATAATGAGACTATTTAGTAGTATAATATACCCCCATATAGCACTTTACGCGAAAGGTCGCGTCGCGTTCTGGGGTAAACCCCTGTCCTAATCAGCACTACTATTCCTATATATAGAATAATGTCAAATCAACTTTACACACTGGCAATAATACCATCCACAACCCCTCTT
>PVQA01000274.1:909-12432 GCA_002980515.1 Fusarium burgessii
AAAGATAAGAAATGAAGGAATCCATTTCCCGGCGGCGCTGATCGCGTCAACAGCGGTCATTGACTCCTTGTTTCCGGGCTGAAAGGCGATAGGTCTTGCGTTCTTCTTTTTGCGAATTGAGAATATCTTTGGGCTGCTGTCAACCCAGCCAATATACATTGGACTCTCATCGAAATTCCAGAGATTTTGAGGCCGTATTTTCTTGGTGGTGAGCGTTTCTTCATATCCCGAAAACCACGATTCCATACGAGGAATATCCGTCTCTGCGCTTCCACGGATAACTTCCTTGACTTTGGGACGATTACAGACTATTTCTGGATGGCGCTTTTTAAATCTCCGTACCCAAGCTGACGATAACTTCGTTTTTGGTCCGTTCAATCGAAAACACCGAAGAAAACTGGCATAATTGCGTATTGCCGCCTCAGTTACGGCAAAGGCGCTGTTTTCGACGTCCTTGAGATATTGGATAAGAGCATCTTCTTCTGCCTTCGTGAGCGCCATTGGCCGCCCTCCTCCAGAAATAGATGTGCTGATCTTTGGCAGCGGCTTTCTAGCTTTCAGGAGATATATATATTTCTTCATAAGAGGCAGATTTGCGTGGTGTTGAGCTGCGATAGCAGATTGTGAGAGGGAGGCTGGAGCGGGGTTATGACGCGTTGACCTGGATTGGGACGACCTTGCAAGCCAAGCGCGGGCGCCGGCTTGCGCAGCCTTTTTAGATTTTTCTGAAATTTGGGCCATAGTGAAATAAGGTGCGAAAAATAAAGTATTCAAAATTTGGAGAAATTCTGTTGAGAATTGATAAAGTTGTGGTGTGTAGAGTTAAGATTTGGTGGTTATGGTTTGTATGCGGTTACGAATTACGTTACCACCTCTTTAGAGGTGGGGAAAATTGGATCTGAACCCACCGGGTATAAGATTGTGCCCGGCTTACTTAGTCATTCGATCCGGTTGACCGGGCGATGACAAAACATAAACATCAATCAAAAAACAACAAGGCGTTCCCCAGTACTAACCATCAACGACAAGCGCGTCAAAATGCAACTTGCAGACATCAACAGTTGGCTACATGGAATAAAAAAAAGTCCCAACGACGCAAGCGACAATTTGGCCATTTTTTCGGCTTGTGACGGTCAACAACAGCCTGATCAGTATCTTCCTCCATCCCCTCCTGATTCTCGGAATAAGATAAGGAAACGAGCCATGGAAGATAATGACGAACCAGCGTCTAAGAGACATAAGGGACAGCCTGATTCTGACAGAACACCCCGAGCTCCACGAAGTCGACAAGTTAAAGGTTTCCCACAAGCAACAGGCTCTCCGGGTTTTGCCTTGCTGCCCGATTCAACATCGCAATCAACGCAATCACAAGCATCAGGACGATCATCACCTTCAAAACAACTTGCAACCCTTGAAATTGATCCAAAAGGAATTATACCACGTTCTTTTACGATGAGTGATTCGCGATTGCCACCTAACCTTGGCCAGATACTTGAGGATCTCCAAGATCTCAAAGACAGCGCCTTTGGAATAATCTCAAGTGATTGGCAAGAAAACATCACGAATCGAGCAAAAACGGAGCCCCAGATGGGCAGGATACGGCCATACATGTTTGCTCCAGCAGCCGATCGCGACAAATTTGGACCAACGCCTTCCCTCGAGGATGTCCTCATCTTGACCGACGAGGCCAGAAGTTGTCATGATAGAAAGCAAAACGAAGCTGGATGGAACATGATGGTGCATTACCCTTTGTTGTTCAAAGCTGTCTACGGTTCACGGAAGCAAAGCCAGCTATTGGGAGTCGCACCTTGCACAACGGCAAAGATCATGCAAGAATATCTACCATCAGCATCGCAAGCCAAGATGGTTGACTTTTGCATCTACCTAGACCCTAAGAGCGATGCAATGGCGATAGAGAACGCTCGAAGCATCCTTCCCTGCGGATATATCAACCACACCGACTTTTATACACTGCGCGATCAGCCAATCGCTCTCAGCATCGAGACCAAGGCTCTGACGAGTACATCAGCGGCTTCGGCCGAGTTGCAAATAGGAACGTGGCAGGCTGCCCAATGGCGGTTCTTGGAAGATTTAGTGTCGCGGAACGGTGGCTCCTTGGATGGTCTGTCGTTCTTACCAGCCATTATTGTTCAGGGACACCAATGGAGTTTTGCTGCGACGACAAGGGAAGGACAAAGAACAGTCTTGTGGCTCCCTTTCCAGTTTGGATCCACAGAGAATGTATTAGGTGTATATAAGACGGTATTGGGGTTGCAGAAGATATGTCGCTGGGTTGATGGCGTGTTTTGGCCATGGTATAGGAAGAATGCGCTGGGTATACTTGAAGTTGGTGGATAAGTATCATGCGTGTAAAATTTGATGATAAACATTTGGGATTCTGGAGTTTCAGCGCCTACTGTACTAAGGACTGCGTGTAATCTAGTAAATTATACATTTTCCGTCCGTGCGTTGACCCCATGTTTCGATTATTGTCACGAAATTACCTCATTTTTATCTGTGCACGTTGGTTGGGGTTTGAACGCCGCACTGCCTCTGCCACTACTGCACAATAACCTGAGGAGCTCTTGTATGTACTGGTCTGATCGTAATGCCCCTCACGATCACATGCGGCAGATCTGGTAGCTGTGCCCTATCAGAATTGCTAGGCGAATAGCATTTAAACTCAAGTCAGCCCGCCGAACTTACAAAGTTAGCCCTACTTCCGTCAATCTGCGGAGGTAAGCTGTCAACTTGCAAAAGTCAGCCCAATTCCCGCGACAGGGGGGAAAGCTCGACCGGAGGTGGGGTTGGGGAGCGGCTGCTTCGGACGCACACTGCAATCTTGAAACTATCCTCTGGCACCGAAAGAGCGGGCTCCGTAAGTGTGCCTCCCCTTTCTATACTTGCATGCGATGGGGGCGAAAAATACATAAGCCGCGGATATAGTTCAGCGCCACCAATGTCACATGCTTCTGCATCGATAGCCAACACAGCCTGTGAGTATTGGTGCGTGTAATGACGACACACACACCGAACGGCCACATACGCAGGAGGGTATCAGACACCGTCCGCTCTTTGACCTTCTCATAAGGCGAAATCCAACGGTACTTCCCGACGAGTGACATTTAGACTGCTCTTAATAGGATGACACAGATAAGGGCGAAGGCTGATGATACCTGAATGAGCGAGGGTTAACACCTGGCACCCACTATTGATGTTAAGCATTCTATCATAGGCTGGCACTGAGAAGTTTAAAACAAGGGTTGACGCCACCCTGTAGACCTGGCAGCCCTATTTCTTGACGCACGCAAGCCCGTTTCTAAGATTTCTTTGGTTTCTGTGTTTTCCCATTCCAAGTTTCTACCCTAGTATAGGATCAAATCAGCGTTTGCCTCGACTGGGAGCACTCAGATCTGTTAAAGTCCCAAATCACATCGACCCGCACCATCATTAAGGCCCCGACATGGCTACATCGGCTCCCATTGAACAGCGCCCACTAGTGATGCTCTCACTTGGTCCGTCAACCGACTGAATGCTCCTGGCACTTATACATGTGACGGCTCAACTGACAGGCTGTACCCAGATGGAGGTGGGATTCGCGGACTGTCGTCCATTCTTATTCTCAAGGAAATAATGCGACAGGTCAACCGAGGCGTCCCGGCCGATCGGCGTCTTCAGCCATGGCAAGTTTTCGACCTCATCGGAGGCACCAGTACAGGCGGGTGAGTTAGTCTTAGGGATGGTTTCAGTGGCACTCTGCCATGAATCCTGAATAGTCTTACGAGAAGTATTCGGAATAAACTGCTTAGTTCTTTAGTTATCAATTGGCGGCCTCACCTGACTGACGCATCATTAGCATCATCGCCGCCATGTTGGGCCGCCTTCACATGAGCCTCAAAGAATGTGAAGAGGCTTACCTGAAGCTCGGGGAGGAGATATTCGCACCGAAGAGGGCAAGATGGGATGGTAGGCGTCTTATCGACTTCGTACAGGCCAACGAGAAGTTCGACTCCAGCATCCTCGAGCGTTCTATTAAGGCAATCATCAGGAAGAAAACAGGTGATGAGAATTCGCCACTCAAGCCTTCTGAGACTCCGGCGGAAGGTGACTGCAAAGTGTAAGTAAACTTGATGGAAGACCATTCTCTCCAGAGGGCATATATAGTTTCCAAGACAGAAAGAGCCCAGCAGGTATTCCAGCAAGTGTTAAGGCGGTCATGTTATGGGACATGTGTGCTGTCCAATCCTTATTCCTCCTGCCAGGTCAAAGACTGACTAGCGCGATGTAGCTTCGTATGCTCCGTTCTCGAGCGCAATTCAGAGCCCGTGTTCCTCCGCTCCTACGAATCCAGCAGCCTCGCTGATCCGCTCTCTGACGATTTTGATCTCTGGCAGGCCCTGCGCGCGACGTCAGCGGCTTCCACCTTCTTCGATGCTTATCAACGCGGCGCGAAGAAGTTTGTCGACGGCGGCTTCACCTATAACAACCCTGTGCAGCGTGTCATGATCGAGGCCGCGGACTTGTGGGGTACCGATCGTCCCGCCCTCCTTATCAGCATTGGCACCGGCGAGCGGTTGGGCGAGTCGCTCGGCGGAAATTTGAGGGAGGTAGCCAAGGGCATGATCAAAATGTTGACGCAAACCGAGCGCACTGCCGATGATTTCTTCTCGTCCCAGCACGATATGGTCGACCGAGGGATGTACTTCCGCTTCAACGTACCCGGACTGGCCACAATTGGTATGGAAGAGTACAAGGAGGTTGATGCCATCGATTCACACACGATTTCATACCTAACCAGGGGCACAACTGGGAAGGAGTTATCGGCCGTCGTGCGCAAGATCAGGAACATCCAGACAGGTAATGCGTGATTCATCTTGCCCAATAGTCAGTTCCGACAGGATGTGCTGAAAACCAGTCACTTGGCGATGATTTCCGCCACACCGGTGCATCACGTCTCTACTGACTTTATTACAGTGCCTCCAAAGAGAATTGGATTCCGAAGACGTCCCCCAGGAACAAATTTCTTTGGACGTTCCTGCGAAGTAGAGAATCTTCACCGCTTCTTAAACCCTGGAGGAACTACCAGGGAAGGCGTTGTAATTTGGGGCCTCAGCGGATATGGCAAGACTCAACTCGCAATTCACTATATAGACAATTATTGGCCATCGCATATGCCTGTGATTTGGATTGATGCGTCGAGTAGGGAGAGCATCGAAGGGGTTTTCGACGATGTTGCTACAGAGTTACAGACGCCAGATGCGCGATGTAAAGCATCTATTCATGATGTCATGCGCTGGCTATGCCGGGACACGAACAAATCGTGGCTTCTGGTATTTGACAGCGTCGATATCAACGAAGATCTCGATATCCGTAAATACTTTCCGAACTGTGAACACGGCAGTATCATAATTACAACCACTCGGTCTGATATACATTCGCCGCTTAAGTTTCACGGAATTGAGCTCGAAGGGGTAGATGATCTTGCGGGCTCTCAGATCCTTCTAGGGTATTTGGCAAGAGTCTTACCAGATGAATTCAGGAATCAATCCAGTATGCCTCTACACTCTCTGTTCGATAACTTCTAACATTGCTCAAGCAAAAGAGCAAGCGGAAATTACAACAATGGCTATTTCACGAAAGCTCAGAGGCATTCCCCTAGCGATAGAGCAGGCTGGTGCATTCCTATCATTGGGGACGGTCGGAATTCGCTACTATCTCGAACATTTCGAACAGAAGTACCGGGAAGATACGTACAATACTCTGCCGTTGCAGTATGGCTATTCATATGAGAAAAGGCGCACAATCTATGCGGCTCTCGACATGGTGCACGAGGTTCTTCGGACCCAAAATCCTGATTCCGTGAAGCTCCTGAAAGTATCTGTCTTTCTAGGCCCCGGAGAGATCGAATTTTCAACGCTTGCCGATGCGCCTTTGCCAGAAGAATATTATGGTTTCGAGTCAAATCGAGCTTCGAGTTCAAGAGATGCTGAACGCCTGCCAAATACACCATCCTGGTTGATTCGTCTGCGCAATCAGGCGCGAGATTTCGGAACTGCGATTCAGAAACTCGAGCAGGTTTCTCTTATGAAAACCAATCGCCAGGATAGACAAATTATGAGCTATGTGATCCATGAGATGGTTCGTGGCTGGATTCTGGGGAAGTTATCGGACGAAGAAACTTCAGAGTGCGCGGCTACTGCCTTTGCACTAACTGGAATGGCCCTTTACGAAGAGTCAGGGCTTTGTTCGACACCAACAATACGGAGATGTACGGCTCGTCTTAATGCAATTCTGAGAGTAGCCTCTTCTAGTATTCCAAAGGAGACTGTGGAGATACCAGAAGGAAAATATGCTTCACTCTACGGCTCCGTTGCGTCCGGATTTGGGAAGTTCTGTCGTATACAGGGACAGTTGGAGAGGGCAAAAGAGCTGTTGACCACAGCTCTCGAGTACCGTACATATTCGGGCAAACCTGTTAAACGTGACCATTTGACGGAGTTGGAAGAACTCGCAGCAGTAGATTGGCGACTTGGGAATCTCGTGGAGGCTATTGACAGATATAAGTCACTTTTGCATGACTGTAACCGTCTTTTGGGAGACGATGACGCAATGACCCTCAGAGTTGCTAATGCTCTCCGCAAGGTTAGAGAACGGCAGGATAGATGGAGACGACATCAGGAAAGCGCGTATTCTGGTGCAAGCGGGCCGAAGCGTGATTACGGCATTGCTAATGAGCCGCCACAGTATCAGGATATGGACAATGAGGAGTGGGAATTAGTGGCAAGTTATGAAGAAGCGAGGCAACTTCTTGATAAGAACGACACCGAAACTTTGCAACGAGCCCAAGAGCTAGCAGCATATTATCGAAAGTGTGCCAGGCCCGACAAGGAGGGCCCAGTGCGGGAGTACATATGGCAATATTATTCGACTGTGCCTGGGCATGTCCGCGTCGAATCGTTGCGCAACCTGTGCAAGTGCTACAGAGAGTCTGGGAAGTTCACAGCCATTCGAAGTCTACTTCTGGGAACGGAGGAATGCTCGGTCTTTTCTGCAGCCATTGAAGGAAATATAGATCTATGCGAACTGCTGGCCAAACAAACGTTCAATGTCGACAGAAAGGATCATTATGACTGTTCTTCAATGCATTGGGCAGTCGAGGGAGGTCACCTACCAATGCTTGAGTGGCTGCTGGGAAAGGGGGCCGATGTTAACTCACGAGATGGAACAAGAGCAACAGTGCTGCACTGGGCAGCTTCGAATGGAGATACGAGAGCGTTGCAGCTTCTGCTTGAGGGAGGTGCTGATATTGAGGCAAAGGACAACTATGGATGGACTGCACTGCACCTGGCAGCTGCAAATGGAGAAAGGGATGTGATGCCAGTATTACTTGAGGGAGGTGCTGATATTGGGGGAAAGGCCAATGATGGAGGGACTGCACTGCACCTAGCAGCTGCAAGGGGACAAAATGAGGTGGTGCAAGTACTGCTTGAGGGGGGCGCTGATATTGGGGCTAAGTCCAATAATGGAGAGACTGCACTGCATGTAGCGGCTGCAAGGGGACAAAAAGACGTGGTGCCAGTACTGCTTGAGGGAGGTGCTGATATTGGGGCTAAGTCCAATAATGGAGGGACTGCACTGCACCTAGCAGCTGCAAGGGGACAAAATGACGTGGTGCCAGTATTGCTTGAGGAAGGTGCTGATATTGGTGCAAAGGACAACTATGGATTGACTGCACTGCATGTAGCAGCAGCAAATGGAGAAAGGGATGTGATGCCAGTATTACTTGAGGGAGGTGCTGATATTGGGGCTAAGGACAACTATGGAAGGACTGCACTGCACGTAGCAGCTGCAAGGGGACAAAAAGACGTGGTGCCAGTACTGCTTGAGGGAGGTGTTGATGTTGGGGCTAAGGACAACTATGGATGGACTGCACAGCGCTGGGCTAGATGGAATGGGCACAAGGCTGTGGCAGAGCAGCTGACACTGACAAAAGCCAAACGTTGTATCCGGATTTGGCGTTGCTGCATTAGCTCTGGCTCAGTACTATTAAGAAGCTGCTATCGGTAGAGGATTTTAATAAACACGATTCTGGTAACGTACATCATAAGTGAGTGGATCAAGCAAGTGAGTGGATCTATAATTCCTACGCAAGAATTATCATCAGAAACGCATTGCGTTTCCTGTTTTTGATCAATCACCGTCTAGTATCTTCGCCCCATATGTCGGTCGACCTCTATGCCCAATCACGAGTCGGAGCGGTTTCTTCGATAACGTCACCTTTACCCTACGATACTGGCACTCTTCGTACGTTGGCAAGCACTTGTCGGTCAATCTGCCTTTCGATATCCGTAATCGAACGTTCCGAATCGCAACTGCAGCATCGCGCGAGGTCTGGTTCATCGTAATGCATCCAGTACAAGGCCAGATGGATAACCTGTCGGTGTCGTACGGCCAGCGTCGACAACGGCAGAAGGCTTCCCGTCAAAGCAGCGCCGTCGAGCGACATCACGCCAAAGCTCTCGCGAAATACATCATCGAGGTATTTACAGACAGCGAGCTCTTGGGCGAAGGGTTCGAGCCGTCGTGGGGTTTGGATGATCGGCGGATGACAAGTCTGTCGTATGACAAGTGGACAACCTTCCAGACGCTGTTCATGAGCAATTGGAAGACCTTTTCCGAGAACCACTCATACGACCGCTTCTGGGTTGACAATGAGCCTTCATTCCATACATACGATTGTGGAGCCAATATTGAGATCGAAGCTAGCGAGGAGCTGATGGTCCTGCCAATGGAGACACGCCTACGGTCAGAGAGTGAAGACGAAGAAGATCCAGATTCCGAGTCTGAGTCTGAGAATCCAGTAGGCAAATTCGACTTTGGGTTCAAAGCCACCAGCACACTTTTCGGCTAAATTAAATTACAGGCCCCTTTCTAAGGCGTGAATTAGCATTCCGAGCCAAATTTATTTAATTTTGATTAATATTGTAGTCGTGGCATGTCATCCAATATAGCGAAGATTGGACTCTCGATCGAGCGTCACATTTCCTATTACGGAATAGTGAAGTTTGTCTGTCAAGCGTTACATTTCCTATTATGGATTAGTACATTTCATCAGTCAGCTTAGTCATGCTTGCAGTGCCAATGCTCAACCTAACAGTAATTTAAGAACCCACAGTGGTTGATAAGCGAGCCGATTAGCTTAAGCTACATTTGAGAAGCAATTATTTGAAAACTTATATAAAGCCGAGATACGCTTAAAATAGCTAAAATGTGAAAGTTGTACTATCATCAGAAAAGCCTATCTTTCATTTATGCTGCCCCAAATTAAACTATCAGCCATTTACTTACAATCCAAGAATAAAGCTAATAGTATGCGGGCGGTCAAGTCGCTTAATAAAGATAAATTGGTACCAAAATGAATCGTATAGGGTAGCAAAAACAAGGCGCGTTTCGACAAATCAGTGACGTATTACATCGCCCAAAATAGCTAGCGCCAGCTTGATAACGCGTCACTCGGTACGCTTCCAGGTATGGAATTTTCATGACTGGCTCCTCGCACCCGCACTATCTTGAAATAAAGGGTCTTAATCACCAAATACGGCTTATCTCACTTATCAGGGCCACTCAGGAGAGTTATACGATAAGAGCAGAAATGAGGGTTCGATTTGTTGGCACAAAGAAACAGGACAGCGCTACGCTACGTCGACGCGTTCTGCAAGTGAATCGTACAAGGAAATACCGGAAGCGCCAGAGGGCAAGGAAGGAGGCTGCCACGATAAACCATTAGGGCGAACTATTGTCAGATATAGTTGATACGGTGACAGAGAACGAAGCACTAGGGCCTGAGAGAGATTCAACCCTCGAGAATGAGGAGATTGAAGAAGACGGTACCTTTGCCTGCGAGAATTTTACTATCTCCATCCAGGAAGTCGATGATTCCACAATCAGCACTACCGAGGTAGATCCATACTATGAGGAGGAAATAGTTGACACCTCCCCTGCTGAGGAGGACGAATGTCAAAGACGGCCCGAAAGCCCACAAATCCATATCGAGGAGTCAGCCGATCTGGATACTAATGATACCAACACTGATGTGGAATATGCTACACAGAAGTTTATTCAGCAGTTTCTCATTGGCATATATAGCTGTAGTGCCCAAAGCCATCGAGAATCCCTGACTGCGCACATGGAAGCTGAGGGACCAGACAATCACCACAGACTTAATAGATTAGTTGCCCATGATGTACCCCATACACTTAACAAAGAGTATATTCTCGCTGCTGAAACCGATAACGAGACAATAGAACTTACCCCAGATCAATAGCAGGCGTTATTTACCGGTTCCACCACCCAAGGCTCTGATAGCAAACCCAAGCAGGCTTGCCTTCACGTCGAACAGGCCCCTCACACTCGACCTAGTATTTCATTCGATATTGATAGCATCTTGGGATTTGTAGATTCTCCGGCAGTTGCAACTTATAGGATTCGGTTTTATTCCGCTCCTCAGTATGGTCAAAATATCTCCACAGATGTCCACCTGACTTTAGGTCGTGCAGATCCAGATTCGGAGCGTCCCCAGTTGATTCCATCGCGACTGAGACGTGCCGCATTTCATCTTCGCAAGGGCCGAAGGCGCTGATTTCATCACATTTCACTTGTTTTTTCCACATTTACCATGCTCCCATGACTTCAATAGGTTGACTGATGAGCAGTTCTCACAGTGGTTCGATAATATCTTCTATCCCGCTGTCTGTCAGGTCTACGATATCGATAGACTTCAGCACTTGCCAGCAAGTTATCGTCACGCATTAGCTACTTGCCGAGCTCCTCAGAGAGAGAATCGTCTGCTCGAGACCTCTAACTACAGGGCCCAACTACAGATGTCCTACTTTCTGTCACCGCAAGGTTTACAGCAACTGTAGAACCATATTCTCGCAGCAGTATGCCAACCGGGATTGCAAGATTTTCGTGATCCAGAGCTATTCATTCAGGCAAAAGGCACTAAACTCTTGTTCAAATACCCAGATGCCCCGTCTGATCTACTGGCGGTCATGAACAGCTTTGAAGACAAACTACACGGCATTCTAGACTTCTCCCATATATGCAGCGACCGGCTGTACATTGATATGGGTAAAGAGACCTGCCCAATACCCGATGTTATTCCATCACCTGAACCTCAGACATACCTCTGGCGGCGTTGTTGCATCCGTCACCACCTGGGTCAGCTTTATGATGGAAATATTCCCAAGTCCGGCCAAAACTTTTACCATGAGTCAATGCTTCGAGATGCTGGCGCTATGACTACGTTGACGCCTGTAAGGTCTTGACTCCGCCGTGGGGGTATTCTTTATGGCCAAATGTACAGTCTCGCCAAAGAGATCGTAGACGCTGCTCGCATATATCCATTTCAGAATCCAGATCTACAGCATCTGGCGTTAGATCCACAGCTTCGCAATGGTATGCAAAGCATTAGCGGCAAGCCAGCTTCGGGCAAGAACGTCACTGATCGAGCGTACCTGGCCA
>PVQA01000275.1:0-17498 GCA_002980515.1 Fusarium burgessii
GGTGTGCGTTAGGCGGCGATAGCAGGTACCAACGAGGCTACGGCTTCATATAGGGCTAAGAAGTATCGCCTATCTGTGGCCATCTTGTACAGGGTAGGACTGGGCGGAGGGCATGTCCAGGTTTAATCTTTTTGGGCAGTTCAGATGCAGCATGGCATATATCAACTTTATCAAATCATGTCAACTTACAAATCACTGGAATTGATTTGATTGAGGCAAGGAATTGACTAAGTTGATTGATTTGATTGGGGTGATTGATTGATTGAGTTGATTTATGATGAGCGCTGTGACCGGCATGTGATGTTGGACTGAGTAAATCCTCGAATGGATTTCCCCCACGAGATTTCTGTGGGAAATTAAACATGTAAATTAGACTTCGTTTGTATAAACATTTGTTCTAGGAAATGATCACACACCCCTAGTTGCTTTCCGAACCAAATATATACCAATGACATATGTTACCCTATACGAAAAGATCAAAATATGCTCGACCAAAACAAAACCACACATTCGGGCCATGAATGGCGCGGACACACAAAACATACACTGTCGATATTATAGAAAAGCCATTGGCATATTTTACGATTAATACATCGAACCTTTGTTAATCTCTGGGATATAAGACTGGGTCCAGATTAGAAGTGTGAACTATCAATTGGCTAATTCGTAGGTTTTGCCCCGACCTCCTATGAGCGTTTGGTAGGAACCTACCTGAAAATATAATAGCTAAGGACTTGTTTGACAGTATACTTAAGTTCCCATGATAAGACTTGCTTCCTTTCATACCGCCCTCATCTAAACTGATCATAAGACTACGCAGATAAGGTCTGTTATCGACGCGGCTAAGCTTTAGGCAGCATACTTATACCTGGGTCGGTGGCACAATCTTTAATCGTCTTTACAATGAAATTGAGATTCGGAGTCTTGATTATCACCTTAGAACAAGTCAAAGTCTTACGGTAAGTGTGAAGATTTGGGGAAGGGCTCCATGCATGAATTATAGGTATGTCACCGGTGCGTTACCGAATTTATATAATAGATTCCTGGGCAACGGGGTTTTTGACCTTGTATTGTGTATGTATACGAGCATGCCAGGTGGGAATAGCACATTTTAAAGTTGGAATCTTTGCTTAGGCTGGGAGGAAGTGTATTCGCAATTATTCACCATGACTGACAGGGGCCATTTATTTGACATGGTTAGAACTATGACAGCTTCAATGAGCTGTGCGCTGCAACACACATTCAACCTGAGACTTCGATCACGGAAAAAACCAACCGATTAAAAACTAATCCTACACAATCATGCGCCATCTTCCGCGCGCCTGAACCTCCTCCATTCTGGGATCCAAGGATTGTCGATCGGCGTTCGGGGTGAGATATAGTAAGTGATAGAAGTCCTAACACTCTCCCCTTCTCGGTCCAGCCTTTCAGTAGCAGATGCAGAAGGAAAACCAATTCGAGACTTTCCGCCACCGGCAAAGAAAATCATTTTCTCGCGATGAGGCCTCTCATATGAAATCTCATATAGAGTGTCAAAATGTAGCTTCGTCATACTTGCCGCCCTGCTGGTACAGTAATCGAAGATTGGCCGAAATGTTCCTGTACATAGTATCACCTTCTCGAGTGATAGCTCACGGACTCTTGTCCGCTGCATAAATCCAAGCAGATCCGTCTCTTTGGCAGAAATCCCAGAAAACTTGCAACGCTTTAGGATGGGCAGCCTGTCAAGTTCGACTATGCGCTGTAGAATGATTTCGTAGTAGAAATGACCGACTAAGGCCGAATAACCCATTGGGATCCGAAGATAATATATTTCCAGATTTTCAAGTTTCTCGCATAGCCGAAGGAGTCTTGAAACGCCGACAAAGTCGTTTTCATCTTCAGCTTCTGCTTGTACCCCGGCTGTATCCTTGGAGGATTGCCCCATGACATGCTTGTTCTCGTGTATAGCTCTGCGAAACGTGAAAACCCGAGTGGAGAGGCTTATTGATAATGACCTTAGGGTTGCCAAAGTCCTGGCAAAACCCGAGTCATTCCAGTCAATTGCATTGATTTGATCGCTGGCCAGGCTAGGAGCCCGTATATCCGGTTCGCTGAAGATGTTGAGGCCGTCAATGCGCAAGCTGCTCGCGGCTAATGCAGATACAACCGTATCAAACGTGTGCATTGTGCATAGCCACACACTCTTCTGCAAAGGGACTAAAGGCCCTGATTCGGCAGGTAAGGTTGTTTCTTCGCCGTTACGGACAATGGCTACTCGTAGCGTAAGCAACCGAAGACTTCTGTTCTTGCTGTATTTTGCAAGCCCGTTGAATGCTTGACTAAGTAGATTAACTTTGTGCGTCCTCATCATTTCTTCTTTTTGCCTATCGTTTTGCCTCCCTGGTTTCCGGCTTTCGCATTCCTTGACGATACCTACAAGGTATAGGTACTGGATTAGACATCGAAGACCCCCAGCTTGAATACCCTCAGCGAATGTCTGTAGAGCATCAACCCTAAGGTTGATATGTTTCGAACGAAAGAAAGTCCTGAAACGATACTGAGAGGATTTTAAGGCAAGTGATTTGCAGGTAAGGCGAAGATTGCGAATATCGTCCAGGTCTAGCAGCTGAGCAATGCATTCGGCAACGGGTTCTGGACAGCTTTCCAGACCTAAAGGCATGTTTTATATGGATAGTAAACAAGAATATGTGAGAACGAGGCCGTTTGTTCCTCTTGGTGTTTAAGATGGGCATGTGGATTTGTATAAAACGGGACAATATATCCAGAGTTAGGTGTACTAAGCTGGCAAAATGGCATGGCCTCGACGCTTAGTGGGAACCATTCAAGAATAGGTATGACGAAATAGTAGTGGATCAGACAGCTATCCTCTCACCTAGCCGTTGGTCTTGCTCGACTGGATTATGTGACTGGCCCACAGAGAATAATCACCTAATGCCATTTAGACAACCCCGTCACCACGACTCACTGCTAGCCATGCTATAGTTTACGCCACTGGGCCTAAGGCCTATAATGGCGTGATGGCAATTGCGGGGTAAGACCGCGGTCAGGAGACACTGTCTCTAGGTATTAACCGAGTCGTCTTGGGTCAGATCATGGATAGTAAAGTCGATAAGGAAACACGTCATTATTACAATGCCAAAAACGCCGTCTAGAAGTCAGACCACTTACATAACCCTACTGTTCCCTACTTGGGTATTCCTAGCGCTGCATTTGGAGGCACCCCCCACTTTAGATCATTATATCTGATCATGTGGATTCATGTCGAGCTTAAAGCACATTGACAAGCAAATCCTTTCTGTAGAGTCATGGAGCGTCCTCTCCAGCCAGGCATAAAGGCTCTGCCTCCTCTAATACTATATACACCCTTGGCAGTTGGCTGTCAGAACAACGAGCTATGAAAGAGTTCCATATATTTTTGTGGGTTATAATTTCCTAAGAAGTGTCTACAATTGCAGGCGGACTACTTCCCAATAAGCCCATCTTGAAACATTTCATTGGTAAAAGAGTGGCAGGCATCACGTAAGTATTGTTATGAGGATGATGCAGCAAAGCACCGAAGTACCTAAGATGGAAATGCTTATAAATAGCATATAATCATTATGCCCCAATCGGTCCCTTATCTGTTGTTGTGCAAGGTGTGTATGTGTAAATGTATGTCTTCTGCGGTGTTGGCTTGCTGGATGCTTACATCTTGCTGCACACTGTAGCATTTTGTGCCTAGACTTGGTGGTCGTACCTGATACCTTTAAATGAGAGTTTCCACTACCAAACCCGTTTACTTGGCTGATTTCATAGTATCTACATGTAATTTGAAGTACGCTTCTTTAGGTATTAAATGGCCAGGGCCCGATCCAGGCATCCCATTTTAACTTGCAAAACGCCCCGCCACTGCCTCAGTATCACTGCCCCGTGATGCCCAAAGGATCCATATATTGGGCTGAGAGGCAACTACTTCATGACGCAGGCTCCAAACCTCACCTCTAATAACTTCTGACTTGCATCTCCTCCACTACATACCTTACCTACTAGGTATTTAGCAACAAAAGATCCCACTCATCAACGCTATCAAGAACTCGACATTAAAGACATCACAATCCATAATGTCAGAAAACCTCAGTGTCACCGCCATCCTCAGTGGCATGGCAGACGCTCTCCCTACACATCCTCCTAGCGACGAATCATCGGATCTTGCATCGTCCTACGAAGTCATCGCTCTCCTTATTCATTCCTACTTGGCCGCCCTTGGCTTCAAGCTTCAAGGCTTTGACGACAAGAAACTACGTAAGTATCCCCTTTCATCCCATCGTATCTTAGCTGACACCAAAGCACCAGCTGAATGCGAATCGCTGGCTCCTCGCCTACCGCTACAATGGAACTCGGGCTTCGGCTCTTATAGCTTTTTATACTCGCACAAGCAGTCGGCCATGGCTTTCAGCATCCGTGTCAACCCCATGGCTAAAAAGGTCGAGATCCAGGGACTGGTGGTTGGAAATGACAACATTCGTCGATTTGAGCGATCTATTGGCGAAGTCGTGAAATCTGATAAACTCCCTATTCGCATTACAATCGAGGACAATGAGGAAGATCGAAGTGACCTTACTGAAAAGCTTCGGGGCATATTTACCTCTGAGCAAGCCATCGCTGGCATGTTCCCCCTTCTCGGTGCTTTCCTCTATTACCTTATACTGATCACCCTTTACAGATATACTTCATGATCTTAAACTTCACATCATCCAGAAATTAATTCCCAAGCTTCAAAGCGAAGGTTATGTCGAGCCCGCTGAAGCAGAAGCCGATGCCCGCTCCGAGCGCAGGGCCCAGGTAGCGCAGGGCCCTGATCGACCTCGCCATGGTGATCCCATATTAAACTCCTATATGCTCCCGCCTCCAGCGATTCCACGCCCTGAGATGGCCCGTCCTCGACCTCATCCAGTAGGCGACTTTCCCCCTCCAGGATTTGAGGATGAGTATGAAATGAACCGGCCTCCACGAAGCGGCCTTCAAATGCCTGGTAGATCGCCTTATAATATTGGCCACGATGATTTGAATCCGCCCAGTCTGGGCCCCCATGATCCTCTTCGTGGCTCATTCGCCGGTGGGTTACCTCGGCCCAGCGGTGACTCGGGTATGCATCCCACCTTTGATGACCCATTGTTTGAAGGTCAAGGAGGTGGTGGATCATCCGGCTTCGACCCTCAAGCACCGCCTGGAGCGCGATGGGATCCCACTGGCCCTGGTGGAAACCCTAGATCCCCTGGTCCAAGTACCGGAAGGGAAAACAGCCCATTTGGTGGAGATATCATTTAAGTATAGTGGTATGTCTCTCAGCGAGCTTCCTGGTATAAACAAGAAGGAGGTGCACATCGAGTTTACTGAGCCGCAGACACTGGTCATCCGTGGAAAGACCGAGCGAACCTATACCTCAGGGAACCCTCCTGCAGGTTTTGTCGAAGGCCCATCTATGCATGAATCTATGAAAGGCGATGGCGATGAACACAACAAATCGCAGCCTTAACAGCCCGAAAAGGGTAACAAACATGACGAAAAGACGAAGGATTGGCTTGCTGAGCGCAGCGTTGGCGAGTTCTCCAGTACCTTCAGCTTCCCGTCCCATCTAGATCAGGAGAGTGTCAGCGCCAGCTTCCAAGACGGCATCCTGAGTATTATTGTCCCGATGGTCAAGAAACATGAGTCCCCCCGCGCCAATATTGATTGAACCGATCTGCGAGGGAAATAAATACGGCGTTGTGGTTAAGCTTTCACCGATTGTAACTTGTCTTACCATTCTTATTTCCTTTGGAGGCTGCTTTTGGATATCTATAATATAATTCGGTCCCTATCTTCGCTCATTTATTAAAAATACACGCTCTCTGCAACTTTCATAGTAAATTCTATAAGATAGTCCTGTTCAAAACAGCCACTAGTCCTCTTAAGTGCATCTTATATGATCCTTCGCCTGATAAATATGTTTTACTATCCCAGTAGTGTTATGGTGGTTTTGCAAGATGATGTCGTGGTCGTAGAATTGTAAGGAAATTGTAAAATGCTTGGCAAAGTTAGCAGGGATGCAGAACATAGTTTGGCATAATAGGGTCCTCTGGAGAACCTAGAGAATGTTTTGGCCGCTGAGCTCCTTAGTTGTCTCTTAGCTTGGATGATCTAATCTTACCTCTTGCGTACTGTTCACCGTAGGGGTATCCCGCAAAGGGTTTTTTTTTTTTCTTTTTTTTTTTTCGAGCTGGCATAGATTCTGTTCATATCGCGAACTAGCACCGAAACGACCTCATCCTTCCCCAGCTGCCGATGACAGTATCTGACCATACTCCTGATGCGCCTTCCGTGCTATTGAATCCTTACCTGACCGGACGTAACCTTCGCTTTGTGAGCAGATATAGACTCCATACGTGTCTGAAACGTCGTAATGATAAATAGCAGAAGCCACATTAAACGGCCGCATATGTCTGGGCATGATACCGCCCTGAGAACATTCCTTGGCCGTGGGCAAAGAGCCCCCACCAGCGCTTATAGATAACAGGATTGGTTTGCAGGGAATCAGATGACATAGGCTGTCTATTGGCTATATGTCAACTTTGGGCAATGTTATCGGCATTTATGTTAGACGGAAAATAGTTGTAGTGAAAGCCTCCCACATCTTCAGCGCTACTTTCTAGGAAAGTACCCAAATCAAATCCACCAAAATCATCCTCAAACGTAGGAAAACTCGCAAAGTCCTACGTCCATATTAGCAATCACCTCACCAAGCCCTAAAGAGAGAGAACGGGATTTACAGTCATATTACAATTTTCCATACTAAATGTCGCGCTCTGAACCAAGTCAACAGGTGGGCTAGTTGCCATAGAAGCAGGCGTAAGTGGCAGAGCTACTGCTGGCTGTCCGATGGGCACGACCTGCGAAAGACTAGTATTTTGAGCATCCTTCCTTATGCCGACGGGGTTGATATGGGGCACTGGGCTCGGAGCAGCATTCCCAGGGCGTGTCGCTGTAGAGCCGACGTTCAATTTCGGAATCTTACAAGTCACCATCCACGGGATGTTAGCAATGGGGAAGCAACTCAGTCTCATGTAAGAAACCCATTACCTTGTCTTTGACGTTCATGGTCCTCTTCTTGGAGATAGTCCCTTTGGGAAAGGGGCTTTTCTCGCGAGCGGCTTTGCTAAGCTGTGGAGTTGGCAAGGCAACCTTACTCGTCTGTGACAGTGAGGAAACGGTGCTTCTTGGCTTGACACCGTCGTTCGCATCCGCCAGCTGGGCTGGCGGGAGGCGACACCGTTCTTGCAGTGTACCCTGGACCCTACGCGGGGACGTCTCGGGAATCTGGTTTTCACTTGAATCGTTCTGCCACTGCACCGACCAATTGTAATCTATTTTCCTTTCCTGTTGAGTTGGTGTTTGTTTCGCCGCCATTGATGACAGGGCCGTTTGGCTATTGGACTGTTGAAAAGTACGTGGATTAGAGGCTTGTGTCCAGTCACGCATGCGCACTACACCCACATTGCCGCCTAGGCCGTCTACTTTTGCTTTCGGGAAATCAAGTACTATACTGTAGGTAAGCTATTGGGCAAAGAAATTAAGGGAGTCAAGATAACGGCGAGATCCGAAAAAGTAGATGGGAAAACACACTGTCGTTCATTGGCTGAGTGCCAAGTTTCACCTGCTTGGTAGCATCGAGCAATGCATCTGGTCTTGATGCTCGTAGAGCGGGCCGTTGAAAAAGCTTTGAACTTTTTATAAGCTCTTGACCGCCCTGGCTACTAGGTATTCCATAATTTCGATATAGACTGCTTCTGCCTCGTCCCGCTGTGATCTCATTCTTGTTTTGCTGCTCCATCGAAGTCAGTTGCACTTGGAATTTTTGCAAAGCTTCATTTCTACTACCACAAGCTCGGGCACCCGAGCTTGCGGGAGTCATGCTACCTACGCTCATTTCGCCAGGGTTATAGAAGGCGTTATGGGTGGCACTGCCTGGAGCCTGCAGTAGTAGTAAGGAGCTTTGGGTCTGCGGCCAGCTAACATTCCACTTTGGCCAGTTTTGTTGCTATGTATCATGTTAGGTATGTTAGGAGGGAAAGCATGTTCTAAAGGCAGTACCTGCACATGACCGGCATATTGATTTGCTTCAATCCTTGCATCCTCGCTCTTTTCAGCGTTGAAGATGGCCCAGAAAAGACAGAACCATTCATAAAGAAAACAGCTGTCTAGCGATGGATTGGGAATATTGGGAGCTGGAAGAAGGTTTAGGTGTGCGGAGTCCAAGCGGGTGTCAGTGGTCTTATTACGGAGGGCATTCTTCAGCCTGCAGCCCCCGCCGCTGCGAACACTGCCAGGGCTATGCTCTTGAACACTGACGCCGGAGTCGGCCTTGAGAATGGATTGCGCACATTGAAACATTTCATTATGGAGGAAATACTCGTAGATGTATGTATTGAGTTGTGTCCGCTTGTTGTAATTCTCCTGAAGAGGTCTTGACTCATTATCAAGATGGCCGGTCATGGCCTTTATGTTGGCCCTATTGATTTTGTTTGTGGCCTGCATTTCTAAGATGTTTCTTCTAGCAGGAGACGTACAAACTCACGAATGCGTTGGTCAGACAGTGGTAGGACTGGCCAGTTCGAAACCGAGAATCCCGAGCTCAAATAAGGAACTGTAGGAATAGTAATAAGTGCTAGCTGTGTATGTATACCTATCTTGTAGTTCAAGGGGCCTTGATCTGAGAGCAGATTTGAGAGCAAACCAGATGGCTGAATAAGAGCAGTGGGCTCGGGGAAGCGAAGAATAAACTCTCCGGATTAGATTGCACCCGGTCAATTGAATGTATGTGGATGCAAACATCAAACACATCTAGGTCGACAAGGGTATACGTCTGCCAATAGCCATTAATTCACATGCTTTTTTTCTTACTTTTTTTGGTCATGATCTGATGTCTACAGAGTAAATGTAGAATACGTTTACTCCGTACCGCTCCAGAATATACGTCACTCAGAGTAATCGCATAACATCGGCCACCAATAACGGCGCACCACTCCAAAATAGGCCACTTTTCCGCAGCCTTGACACTTTGACCAATGATTTTATCAGATCATCCTACTCCTGCATAACGCCTCCTTGAATCCAGGCTAACCTAACATCAGAACATGTGATACCTGGCTGTCTTGTTGTAATTGGTTTTTTTGCCTTTTGCTTTAACGTTAAAAAAAGGACAGTTCTTGAGTGTTGTGCGCATTGATCTAGAAAGCTAATGATGTGCGAGACAAGGCAGGTAGTTGGCGACATCTGAACACTGGGCTGAAAACTGGATTGGAGTTAAAGCCCAATGTAACCATAGCTCGATGTAAATGACTGGCAAGGCGCTGGGCGGTATGGTGGCTTAGGCGTTTGATTTAGAAATCAACGCGGTGTACATATCAAGTCGCAGTGCGGAGCGGCCGCAAATCAGCCCCCTCTTCCATCCATTTCATTCATCAGATCATGCGGCTGGGATGACATGTCCTCGAGTAACTTCCCGACAGACAGAATATCATGTCATTTCTTAGTTAACATATTTTGAATTTCGTGGTTCCTTCCAAGGTTTGCAATGAGTCGAGACGAATTAATGCGATTTCAAACGTTAATGCGGATTCAATGATCTGACATCAAGGCAATAAATAACATGATTCTAGGTTTAATGGATGGCGACCCTCTATCTTTATACCTATTGTGACGGTATTACACTCGGAAACAGCCAATCGCCGACCAACATTTCACGGCCATCTCCAGAGGCAATTTTTCAATAATGAAAGTTCTCTCTGCATGGGCATTCTAGTATACTCAAATACTCCTCCCTTACCAAAGCTATAGGTTGCGCTGAAACCTGTCATCCATTATCTTAGCTATAAATGATGAATTTCCACCTGCACCAAGACCCTCTCTTATACCAACCTCGGGCCCCATATCTCCCTATTGGATTCCATATATGCTATCCTCTCCCCTCTCCGTCCTTTCATACACGGCGTCGAATCATTGTAGTCTGTACTACCCATTTACGCCATTAACGACGATCCCTCGGTCGCTGGGTACTGGTCAACTATCAAAGTCCAATATCCGGCGGGCTGTTTCGGAGGTGCTTTTTGCATGTCACAGCTATATCGATTCCCAGATTCTTGGGTCTGTGATTATCTCGGCTTGCATGGACACGCAGACCAGGGCCACCGAAAGTCTCTCATTCGATAATCCCAGCCGTTAGTAATAAATCAGGGGTTCCCTTTGACTCCGCGGGGTACAGCCCAAGGACCCAGCTATGGCGGCCACTATCTCGTCGATCCCCCACCTGCAATCCCCCACTCTAACTCGGGATGGGGACGTGGACGGAATATCGACTCCCTCTCGTCGTGATTTGTTTTTGCCTGGCAACAATAATGGACATCTTCCAAAAATTTGTGAGAAGTATCCAAGAACTCTGCAAGATATCATAGAAGTCACCAATCATATCTTGCGGCACAGAACATCGCCACTAAGCCACAATTACGACAAGAATCAGAATGACGGATGTCAAAATGTCCGTTCTAGCTTCAGCAAAGGCCTTCTCAGTAACAGGTTTCGCATGAACGAGAGAAAGTGCGAAGTAGAATCTCTCCAACCGGCATCTAACCCCCATGCCGACGTCTTCAAACATGGTCAGAGTCCGCCAAGAGAGCTGGGAACATATACTGGAAAATATGAGGTGCTCGGGACGTATGCCTACAACGTCCACAGAAAATAGAATGAACCGATCCAACCAGCTCTGCGTTCATGCCGTCATCATCGGTCTTTAGGCACACCCACGCTTTACAAGTCGGTTCGCTTCGACTCATACTTGGAGAATATTCGGTATTTTCATGAGATGGACCGTCCCTTCGACGTTAGTAAAGATATATCACCTGTCACTGACTGTGATGAAACCGATTTATTCCCACCTCCATATAAGAGCCTGAAAAAAAGGGCATTGCCCTATGAATGGGAGTTAATTACCCCTAACTTCCCTCATGATACTACCGCTCGTGAAACCATGCCCGTCAGGCTTGAGAGGGTATCTCTTTCCAATGATCAAATGGCTATACTAGGTTCCGTTATAGTGGCCAACTTGGCTTTCGAAAAGTCAGTCGTCTGCCGTTTTACATTCGATTTCTGGAAAACTATTTCGGAAAGCACAGCTAAATACGATCATGGGACTAATCCTGGCGAGATACCTGGATATGATCGATTTGTTTTCTCTATAAAGCTGGCCGATACCGTTGACTTTGAGGCACAGCCTTTATTCCTTTGTATACGCTATGCTGTTAATGGACAAGAATACTGGGATAATAATTCCGGTACCAACTTTCAAGTTGACGTTATGAAGAGATATCTCTGCTGGGGTAATAAAGGGTAGCTATAACCAGCTTTTGCGTGTGCAGTCAACCGGGGTTCCGAAGAGAAGGGGGAGGGGGGAGAAAAGAAAAGGCTAAAACATTAAGACGTTATTATTCGCAGCTGTTATTTGACTTCAGGCAGCCTGCTTGCACCAAGTTTCAAGGCAGTTTAGGTCCCGCTAAGGGACAGAGAGCGAGAGTGTCTATCCCCTCAATTGTCGAAAGGCTCCCGAAAGTACCTTACCCCACATGACCCCTGTCACATGACAGGTACATGAGGGGAACCTAAGGATGCAGCATTAACCATTCTTGCCAAAAAAAACATCAACACCAGCGAGAACGAAATTTTTGAAAACAACAGCTATTTACAGCGCCGCAACACCGTTCCGACAGGTTAATTGGATAGCCCAGTGTCGGCCGCATTGCCCAGTGCGATTCAGACATCATGGCGACCCCGTGGCCCCAGGACGAAATTTGGCCCACTGATTACCGAGAGCACGCCACAAATTTGAGCAAATATCTTCAAAAGGCACTGTCAGCCATCGACAATGGAGATGGTCTGCCTGTCGCATCCCGTGGAGTTCGAGTTGCACTTATTGGAGCTCTCACCCTCATCGTCAAAATGCAGAGCACACCCGATCTTGGTCACGTTTACGAAGCCGTGAAAAACGGCCAAGCTGAAATAAAAACCGCAGCCGAAAATTTAGCGCAGCACATCAACAGCCTCAAAAATGATCTCAATGAAACAAACACCCAAGCTCAACAAACCATGGAAGAAGTCCAGCGCAGTTCGGAGATTACGACAGATGCAAAAGCGGCTGCAAAGGAGGCCACAGAGATCGGTAAAGCAACGATGAAAATGATCAGAGACATGAAGCTCGTAAGCCAGCAGAACCAAGCCAACGCCATGCCTACCTACGCCAACGTGCTGGCGAGGGGAGGGCTAGCGGCAAGCATGCATAACCCACAGAACCAGAAAGCGTCACCTGTTCAGACCCTGCGTGAGATTATCATCAACATCAGAGACCCTGTCACTATAGCCAACATCAGAATGATGAGCCCACGCAGCCTGAAGTCACATGTAGACCTCGCAATTGAGCAAAGCAGCAACGAACACATAGAGAACATCAAGGTAGTATCCTCCAATCAGCTTAAGAGCGGTGACCTGAGCATCAAGACGGCCACTACAGCGGACATGGTGGCGCTTAGACAGTTTGCGGAAGACTGGGAACAAAGGATCGGAAACGGCGCCACAGTACGCATTCCGACGTACGGTGTCTTGGTGCATGGCGTACGCACTAGTTCGATGAACATGGACAATTTTGAACTCATCAGAGATGGGATACTTCAGGATAACAAGCCCTTTATACCAAATGCAGAGATCAAATACATAGGCTGGCTGACGAGATCTTCGTCTACCAAATCAGCATCTTCGGTCGTGGTTGAGTTCACGAGACCAGAAGACGCAAATAAAGTCATCGATGAGGGCCTCATCTGGCAAGGCGAGGTGTTCCAATGCGAACTCTATGACAGACAGTGCCGTGTGAGACAATGCTTCCAGTGTCACAAATACGGCCACATAGGAACCCAGTGCAAAGCAACAATAACATGCGGCTACTGCGCGCAAGATCATGCCACCCGGGATTGCCCAACCAAGAGCGACAGGGACGCCCCGCGAAAATGCGCGGCCTGCAACGGCCCGCACGAAGCCTGGAACAACCAATGCCCTACCAGGAAACAGGAGGTGAACAAGGCCAAAGCAGCCTCTAAATCCAGACCCAGGTACCACTTGGAACTAGAAAGCTTTGTCGCCAGGATCACGACCGGAATTAGAACAAGGGATCGGCAAAATGAGTCAAACCCGATCGCCAGGACAGGGCGACCCACCTTGGAACCAGGCCGGCCACGAGACGCCAACTCGTCCCGGAGTAGATCGCCGACGAAGAAGCAACAGAAGAGAGCGAATTCCAGCAACAACCAGATAACACCCGATGATCCCAGAAACGAGATCGTCGTGAACATAGGGAGCCAGCGGCCTAGACGAACATTAGCCCCTTCCAGGAGGGTATTAGAAACACTGGACGCCAACAGACAGATCACACAGCAAAGCCAGCAAATGGAGGTTGACGATCAAGAATGTTAATAGGAAACACTCTTACAATACTACAGTATAACGTTAGAAAATCAAAGGACACAGTCATGGCCACGCTCTTGCGAGATCCCGATATAGGGCGATACGACATCCTCGCCATCCAGGAGCCATGGAAGAACCCATTTGACACGACAACTCACCATCCAGCCAAAGACCAGTTTCACCTATGCTACCCCGACAAGGATCGAAACTTCCCAGCTAGGGTCTGCTTTTTTATCAATAAGAGGCTCGATCACTCCAGGTGGCACTTTAGAGAGGTAAGCAGAGATCTCTGCTCGCTGAACCTCGTACTCGGAACAGAAGAAGAGCAACAGATTGTGATACACAACGTCTATAACCCAACAAAAACTGCAACCGAGAGAGGAAGCACGCTTCCACTCCTGGAGCTGGCCATAGAACGATCGTCCCATCATGAACAAATCATTGTTGGCGACTTCAACCTCCACCACGAGCTATGGGGAGGTGATCGGGTCCAGCGAGCAGACCCTGATGCCGCTGAGCTCACCACAATCATGGAAGACTACTGTCTCACGAGCAACCTTGCTCCAGGCACTATCACATATGAAGAGCGTGACGGAAGAACGACCATAGACCTTTGCCTCACGACGGCTGGCCTTGTGGACAGACTGATTCAGTGCGAAATCGAAACAGACATGAACCATGACTCTGACCACCTACCTATCACCACCTCATTAGACCTAAACACTGTCAAAATGATAGCTAAGCCCCGGCGAAATTGGAAAGCGTTAGACGAAAAGACATTCACTCGCGTGCTGCAACGGGAGCTTCCGCCGCAACGAAGATCAAGAACAAAGACGGCTTTGGACAGACATGTGGAAGAAGTAATGGCAGCCATAACGGCAGCTGTCGATGAAGCAGTACCGAAGACGGCTCCGTCACCGAGATCGAAGCCAGGGTGGAACGAAGAATGCGCTGCAGCCTTGGCAGAATCAAAACGACTCCGTCGGCGACACAGCCTCTATCGTACGGAAGAGACATGGGAAGCATACCGTGCGGCGCGAAATGACAAAGGTAGAGTTATCAAGAAAGCACTCAGACAGAATCATCGGGAGAAGGTAGAAGAAGCTGCCCAATCCCCGGCAACCCTCTGGCGGTTAGCAAAATGGGCCCGAAACAGACACAGTCAAACACCGAACGTGACACCCGCGCTAGTCGACCCAACTACAAAGCAGCAAGCAATAACCCCTAGCGAAAAAGCAGAGCTTCTCAGAAAGACCTTCTTTCCTGTGCCACCTGACACTGATATCGAAGACATAGAAAATGCCAACTACCCTGCTCCCACAGCCATGCCACCAATAACAACGAGGGAAATAGAGGAGGCCATTGAGGAGGCAGCCCCGCTCAAGGCTCCAGGACCGGACGGCATCACGAACAAAGCACTCCAAATCGCCTCTCCCTGGATCAAGCACCATCTCACCAAGATCTTCAATCAGTCCCTCACCCTTGGCTACTATCCGGAACACTTTCGACAATCAACAACGGTGGTCCTCAGGAAGCCAGGGAAAGACAATTATACCGTACCAAAGGCCTACAGGCCGATCGCTCTATTAAACACTACAGGAAAGATCATGGAAGCGGTCATAGCAAAGAGACTGAGTTATCTCGCCGAGATTCATAACCTGCTGCCTGATACCCATATGGGTGGAAGAAAGCTGCGATCCACTGAGCACGCCATTCACCTTATCATCGACAAGATATATGACGCCTGGAACACCGGGTCAGGCAAAGTGGCAAGTCTACTGCTTCTGGATGTATCAGGGGCGTTTGACAACATTTCACATGCACGCCTACTACACAATCTGCGGAAGAGAAAGATAGATGAAAGAACAGTCAAGTGGATCGGAAGCTTCCTGCGCCCAAGATTCACAACGCTATCAATTGATGGCTTCACATCTGAACCCTACAAATTAGAGACAGGGGAGCCACAAGGATCGAATCTGTCACCGATCCTCTACCTCTTCTACAACGCAGATCTAATCGAAAAGTGCGGAGAGTTAGACGACACGGCCACAACCGGCTTTATAGACGACGTGGCTATACTTACCTGGGCAGACTCCACGAAAGAGACATGCAAGAAGCTCCAAGAGGCACTCCATATCGCAGAGCAGTGGGCGGCCACTCATGCGTCTATCTTCGCGCCAGACAAATTCCAGCTTACCCACTTCACACGGACGAGAACAAGAATAGACGTCGAGGAGCCTCTGCAAACAAGATGGGGCACGATCGAACCAAAGAAAACATGCAAATACCTGGGTCTCATCATGGACTCCACCCTCACCTGGAAACAGCACATAGATGAAATACAACGCAAGGTCACCAAGACAGTCAACGCCCTTAGCAGCCTAGGTGGTTCGACTTGGGGAGTGACAATGAGAGAGATGAGAAAGATATACAAAGGGGTGGCTGTGCCGCAGATGATGTACGCCTGTTCTGCCTGGTCGAATGCAAACTGGAGAACCAGGGACAAACCATACACAGAGCGAACATTGAGCAAGCTTCAAAGCCTACAGGCCAGAGCTTCTAGGGTGATTAGTGGAGCGTACAAAGCAGCATCGATACCTGCCCTTGACGTGGAAACATACCTTCTGCCAGTCGAACAGCAGATCTTCAAGCATAACGTCGACACTCTGGGAAGGGTCGGCCCAGCTGAACGCCGACATACAGAAGAGGAGGCGAGAAGAAACAAGAAGAAAAGCCCGAGACGAGCTATTGAACAAGCCATCAGAGACCGCCAAGGGCCGGATATCCGGAGACAAGAGCACATCACGCCTTACATTGTACCTCCATGGTGGCAGGGGCCACAGACGTTCATCGAAACAAACACAGAGGAGGCGCAAATCAAACACGAACAGATCATACAAGACGAGCCGGACGCCGTACACATCTACACAGACGGTAGCGGCATCGGTGGTCATATCGGTGCTGCCGCAGTCTGCACCACCACCCAAGAAACAAAGAGTGCTTACATGGGAGACGACACGACTTCCACCGTCTACGCCGGTGAACTCCAAGGCATCAGTCTGGCCCTCCAGATCGCACAGGAAGACAGGTCCAGAGGCAACAGTAGAAGCAAGGTCTTGATTTACACCGACAACCAGGCCGCCATCCGATCGACCGCAAAGCCCAAGGGTAAGTCGGGGGCATACCTGCTCAGAAGCATCGCAAAACAGATCGACGAACTCCAATTACAAGGTCTAAACACCGAGATCAGATGGGTCCCAGCGCACATTGGGATCCAAGGTAACGAAGAAGCGGATCGAGCAGCAAAGGAAGCAACAGGTTGGAGAGAAGGCGACCTCACGGGACCAAAAGCAGCAGAACCGCAGCAGCTATACCCACTCCGATCGACCATGAAGACATGGTCTCACAAAGAGGCTATCATGTCGTGGGAAAGAGACTGGATATCCGAAACACGCGGCCGAGCATCTTTCAGGCACACGCCCAAACCCTCACGCAAGGTCGTGGACTTGCATGACGGGCTCAGCAAGAAGCACAGCGCGCTGCTCACGCAGCTGCGGACGGAGAAGATAGGACTTAAGGATTTCCTCTATAATCGAAAGGTACCAGGCATCTCCAGCAACAGATGCCCCTGCGGATCAGATCGACAAACGGTAGCGCACGTCCTCCTGCGCTGCCGCCAGCACCGCCAACTCCGGGACCAGGAACTAGGACGACTCCGAGGACGCAACAATCTCCGGAAGTTACTGAACGAGCGCAAAGCAGCCGCTAAGGCAATCAAGTTCATCGAACTGACTCAGATCCTTGGGCAATTTCAGGATCGAGACCTTAACAGACAAAGCTGAGCACTGGGGGGAGACTGTAGGTACATAGCCGCGAAAGAGAGGGCCTCACAGCCCGACAGAGCCTAGAATCACGGACGCGTTGGTAGAAAACCACTATGTACATGGGCCGGCAAGCAAATGTAAATAGTAGTTCGA